>VZTB01003119.1:594179-617072 GCA_013397245.1 Thryothorus ludovicianus | reverse complement strand
AGAGAAAATTCAAATTTTTGTCTGTGTTTATTAATTTGGTGACACTTTATGAAGCTAAATGGAATTCCTACTGATTTTTACTTTATAGTATTGATTTTATTTTGAAGGAAATGGTAAAGGAAGAAATATTAAAACTGCTTGAATTTTTGATAAAACAATGTTTAATTGAAAATAGCAGGTATTCAAGAAAAAGTATTTTTCTGGAAAGGGATTTGTTCAAATTTCTGATCTAGACAAAGAGATTTTTAGATTTCCACAGACTGCTAAAGATTCCAGAGCTTTGAAACTTCTTGGCTTTGGTAATGATAATCAGGGTCCTGTCTCTGAAATTAGAAGCCTGTGAAAACTGTTCACTGCAGCCTCAGTCAGAATATTTAGACCCCACCTCACCTGAGAGTTGGATGCCAAGAAGGCTGTGATAGGTTGCAACTGTATATTTTTATCTATATTCTTGCAACTAACTTCATTTAAAACAATATTATATTCTCATGCTTTCTATCTTTCTCGCAACTATATTTTCTACTTCAACCCTATTTTGTGGTATTAATGCTATCTCCTTGCTAATTCAGTCTTTTCAGTTAATCCATATATTAATTTATTTTGTATGATTGCCAAATGTCCATATTTTAGAAATGTGGATACTTCAAATAAAATTCACATTTTCCATTCCTCTTGATAACTACTGTGCTTTCAAATTTACATTCTTATTATCTCCTACTGACATTTTTTCACCATGTTCCTGAAACACATAACAGAGACCATACAGCTTTTCCTGGACAGCATTGAGTATGTTGAGATTAATAAAAGAAAATTATTCCACGCATGCTTTCTCCTAATCTTTGACAATTAGTATTGCACTCCAGATTTCAGCAGCAAGATATAAGCTGTTGAAAAGCTTTTTACAGCCTAAAGAAAACCTCTGAGAAAGCAAGCCTGCTATGTATTCTTCTGATATTATAATTATGTTTTGAGGGTGTCCTGTTTCACCCACTGTGGAATTTCGATTTTGAAACATGATTGTCTCTAGTGACATAAAGCTAAATTTCTAATGTTTCAAAATTTAAGCCAACATGTATTAATATTTAGGTACCTTTATGGATGTTAAAGTGGCCTTTGCACACAAAAACAAATAAAACTTTTATTTTAGTTCCTTTGACACCTTAGTCTTGGAAGTAACTAGGCTTCAGAATTTGTCAGGGTAGCTGGGAAAAGAATAGAGCTGAAAAATATCAAAAAGTGGAAAAAGAAAAGCTATTTTTCAGAAAGATAATGATTGCAAAATGAGAGGAGGCAGGTTGGAACTGGTTCAACTGGGCACCCGGGAGACTGAGTGAAAAGATTAGGAGGAAAGTTTAAAAGGTCTGCTTAGGAGAGAGAACATGACATGGAAGCTGGGTAGAAAAGGAAAAAGATTGGGCAAGATGTTTTGATATGTGAACTAAAAGATAATTGGCGTCTTGGAACACCCTCAGTAGAAGAGAATCACCCCGAATTAGATCAATAGCTAAAAGAAGATTATTAGTAAATTGTTCAGAAATTGAAGTAAGAACAGGAGAACACAGCAGAATAGGAATAGACATTAAATAATGAAGCTGTACATTAAATTATGAAAGTCACTCTGATCATTAAAAAAAGCCTCAGTAAAATCTGCAGGCATAAGGTTTTTACATCAAGATGAATATGTGTTCTTTAATATATTAGCAGGTGTTTTAAGAAGCCTGTATAAGCCATTATGCATGGAGAATCTTTTTTATGACTGCTTGGAGAGCTCTAGTCTGATCAAATGAAATAACCCTAATTACGTATCCATATGCTCAATCTCATTTATAAACAGTGGAGAGAAAATAAAAGATATTTTGCTGCTGATACTGCTATTGCTGTTATAGCCTGCTGCTGTGGGTATCACTGAAGCAGTTAGCTCCCTTCTTTCCTTCTGTACTACAGTATGGTAATTCCTGGAATGCACTCTATTCTGATGCATACTTGGTAAACCAAGTAGCCTTCTTACAACACTTGCTTATGAAAACATATTTCTAAAGATGTGTGACTGCAATAAAAGCACGCCTGTCTTCCAAGAGCTGCACACGCTGGCTAACCGACACTTTCCTTGAAAATAGTCCCTTATGAAAACAAATCAAATATACACAAATAAACAAAAACCATAGGTGCCTATATGGAAATGGGATGTAACTGTAGAAAAACAGATGTGCTAAAATAGCAACAGCACTTAAAAAGAAAAAGATTAAAAAAACTCAACGAAAAAATAAACAAAATAACCTCTCCCCTCAAAAAAGCACCCAATCAACAAGCTCAAACAAAAAAAATTTCTAGGCATTTTCCTGATTAGTCATGTGAAATTGGGATTTTAAATTTAGTAAAAAAGCAGTCATGTTTTGATTTGTTAGGAAAATACCTCACCTTTACTTACTTTGATCTTAAATCTAGACTTTCTTTGAACCAAAAGTACTGGAGCATAAAAATAATGCTTCCGAAGTGTCTTTTTTTTTTTTTTTTTTTTTTTTTTTATTCCAGAAGAAGATTCTCATTTCAGAACAGCTTAAANAATCGAGTGTGAGGTGGTTCTATTTTGCAGGTTTCAAAGTGTATTATCTACATTGCCTCTAGTGAGCTGGTTCCTGATAGGAACAAATGACACAGTATCATAAAATCATATTTTTCGGATATGACGTTTGGAGGTCATCTAGTCCAATCTCCATCTCAGACAAAAATCCTTTCCATATACAAAACTGTTTTCCTTGATTCCTGGTCTGTTTCTGTAGAAGAGTCTGTTGCTCTGGGAGGAGTCTCCACTGTATTCCTGGTCAAGTATTTGTACTCAGCAATAAAGTCTTTTATTCTTGAACTGATCAGTCCCATTATTGTCTTCCAATGCACACACTGCTACAGTCCTTGACCATTTTAGTGTCAATCCTCTTGATTCTTTCCTGCATATTAATATCCTTCTTTTACTGGGGAGCTCACAATTGGACAATGCTACAGCTGCTTGGTCACAAGCGCTGGATAGAGAGGAAACATCCCTTTTCCTGGACTGATTTGCTATGCCCTTGGTTGAATTTTTTTACTGCAAAAGCACGCTATTGACCCGTGTTCAACTTGTTTTCAGGCCAGATCCCTAGATTCTTGTCTGAAGATCTTTTTTTCTGTACAGTCAGTCCACAGGTTTTGGAAGTGATTATTTCATCCTTGATGCAGGACTCTGCATTTCCTTTTATTGAACTCTGTGAGCTGTATGTCTATTTCTCAACCCTGTGAAAGTTCTTCTGAAAACCATCCTTGAAGGTACAGCATCTTGACTGTCGCACTCAATTTGGTGTTGTCTGCAAATTTTGATGCTAGTTTGATGCTAAACTGTGAGAGAGTACGCAGTTCCACAGCATAGAAGAAAATAGAGTTGCTCAGAATGAAATTGTCCTTGGTAAACCAGTATTGGCTATGCTCATACATCCTCTTGACAGATATAAAATGTGACTGTTTTCCTGTCTTTGGTCACTAACAGGGCTAACATATGCAAAATGAATGAAAGAAATAATGAGAAGGAGCAGCCCGTGTTTCATTGTATGTATGTATAAGAAAGTGAACTATATGGAAAGGATATCCTCGCTGCTTCATAGAGAAAAATGGGAGGACAGGCAAAAAGGGATTTTGCCCACAAAATGTCTATATTTCTTTTTTTCTCAGACATTAGTGGGTATCAAACCCCTGATTTGTCCTAACTCTTAAAGTATGATGACCCCCATCTTGATGAAAATTGTGGAAATTACTCCCTAGGATAGAGTGAAGGTAAACAGTATGCGAGTCTCTTCTCTTTTCTTAACTTGGGTTTCTAAGCAATGAGCCTATTGGATATTTCGTGTTTATACAGTGACTTCCCAAACATATAAATGAGCACTTTGTTTCAAATTGAAGAAAGCACACATACATACTCTTATCACAGAATTGCATAGAGCAGTGCATAAATGTCACCATCAAAGAATATAATTATTTCTAAGTGGAGGAATATAATTATTTCTAAGAGGAGCTTTGTAGGCTGAGCCACACAAGCACTATAAAAATAGAAATTGTCCATTAAAAAGTGGTGTAAAACCACCTTTAATTAGTTTAAAAATATTAAGACTGAGAGGGAGTGAAACAAATACCATTTACATTAATTGCTATCTCACTTATACCCACAGCAGAAACAGCACCCCATTTTACAGAAATCAAACAAAGAGAATAATGTAAGGAACACTGATTTACATAAAGAAAGTTTCCTTTCATTGAATCCTTCCTTTAGTTCCAGAGAACTAAAGAGAAGCTTACTATATATTCAGTAAGAATCAAATGTATCTCATGGAACAGGGATGGAATTCTTGGTCAAAGACTTAAGCACAATTTAAGTAGTTCACAAGGCTTGTGTGGAGCCCTGTCACAGGTCGATATGCTACCTAATGAAAGGTCAAGCCATTCTGTTGCTTCTGCACAAGTACTAAATAGGACTCTGTCATTCCGTGGTGTGGCAGAAGTGCAACAGGCTTAATCTGATAATCATTTGAAATTCCTAGCCATGGTTAACCTTTAAATATTTCTCTGAGCCAGTAATGGATTTCAGTTTCTAATGTCAAAATGTTCTACCTGCAACAAAGTTTTTATTTTTGGAAATGTAATTTGAACTTCTTGTAATTATAAGTTTTCAAGAGTGGAAAAATAAGACAGAAATGTCCCAAATACCAGGTGGAATTAACATGAGACGCTCACTTTGTGCTTGGTCTTTGCAAAATTGCATGCTGAAACTGTCAGACATTGAGGTGGTCTAAAATCCTTAATATAAAGTATCAATCTTGTTCAAAGTTAAATTCCTGGATTTCTCTGTACAAGTATATAAAAAAAGGGACTCTAAATTGATGTTAAACAAAATAAGTCCTTTCCTTTTCTCACTGTCAAACACTCAACACCTTCATTTTTATTTTTTTTTTTAAAATCTTAGTTTCATGGAATCACAGACTCACAGAATATCCAAACCAATCAAAACCCAAAATTGCAAATAGTTTCTATGAATTTGTAATCAACTTGGATCTAAAGTTGAAGCAGCGAGCTAGGATTCCTTTGGGTCAACAAGGTTCAAATGAAATCAGTACATTGAAAGAGTAGGAAGGTCTGTAAGCAAGAAGAAGTTATTCCAGCTCCCTTTTTCCTCAATAGAAATAATAATTTTGCAGATAAATTATTCTAAATCATATAAAATATCTTATTCACAATCATGGGTGGGTGAATTTTAAATCTATGGTTATATTTATCTCCATTAACTTTAGGCAAAATTGTCCTTTCATTAACATCACTGTTTTGTTGGTATTCTTAGTAATGATCTAGTAAAAATAGAGTGTAGAGTGAATCGTATCTTGATAATTTAATGCTAACCTTTACTTTTTTCTCCAAGCTAACAATCATCAGATTTGTTTACCAATTAATCTTATACAATATGCTAGCAAAACTGGCATGTGGGCTCCTAAATCAAGTGAACTCAGAGTTAAGCTTTGTATGTGAGTAATTAGTGCTTTTCTGAGCTATTTCTATGACTTTCTTTCCAACCTTCAAATCAGGTGACAAATAAAGAGGTCCCAAACATGAGTATTCGTCCTTTCTACCCTTATCCACAGTGTAAGTAGTGCTGTGTTCTAATGAATCACAATTTTTTTTTGGTAAGGTTTTTAACACAGTAGTAAGAATTTGCCATTTTTGAGGAACTCAAACCCTTCATGAAGTGTCAGCTTTTTAAAGGGCAGTCATGACTGTCATGTAAAACAAACAGGTGAATGAAACCGTTTAGAAAATCTTTTAATCTGATGATTTAATAGTTATACGTTAACTACTTTCTTTTAGGAATAGGAAAACTGCATGTGTTAAATTATGTGTAGGTCCAGGAAAAATAAAAGCTGACCATAGATTTTTACCACAGAACAGACAGGAAAGGCTGTATTGTAGGGATATCACGAAAGTAGTATAGCCTAGATGTCAAAAATCATTGAAAAATCTGAGCATAAGGTGATGGCCTGATTACAGGTTTGAGATATTACTGCTTTACACATTAATCAGAGNCAGTATCTTCCTGAAGGCCTTAAAAGAGCAAAGGTAAATTACTAAGACTAAAAAAATATTCATTTCTCGAAGGAGAGTCATGAAGAACTTAACAACTCTTGTATAGACATATTTTTACAAAATTGTATGCTGCTAAAAGAATTCAATTATTATATGAATAAAAGTTGCACACTGCCAATTTGTCCACACACAGTGATTATATAGCAAGAAGTTGGGATAAAAGGAAGAAATCTTTTAGTAGTGAGCAAATTTTTCACTTTTGCTTTCACATATCAACGTATTTTACTCTTCCTGAGAAGATTATAATAGTTTTTATAGTAACCAATGAATCTTTTTGGGATGTTACAGGAGTTTCACAAGGAAAATAATTACTTTTATTCCTTCATATCAATATTAATATATTTTTCAGTCAATAATCCAAGACCATGGTGATAAGTACAGTGCAGGCAAAGTGCTTTCCATCTGAGAAGTGAAGATTTGAATGATTGCATTCAAATCATGAATGAATGTGCATGAAATCTGGTAGCTGTCCTCTGTTGAGACCAAAACTTTGTCCTTTCCATTACCACCTACTTAATTCCAACCTGCAAGTCTATAATACATGGACACCATGAGAAAGCCAGAGGCCTCCATAGTAACTTGTAAGAACTCTAAGTAATGCAACTAAGAACACAAGCTAGCAACCAATGACATTTTGTACATCTCTCGGTCATTTCCAGACCCATTTAATGTGTCAGAAAACCATTAGAAAGTGAATGAAAACAACAAAGTTTGAAAAAAATAAACAAGAAGCACAAATAAAACAACACTATAGAAAACCCAAACAACCCCAGAAGGAAACATGAGACCTTTGTTTACAGTATATTTTTCTCTTGGAAAATGAAACTTTAAAAGCAAATGCTGTCAAGTTCTTCTGGAAGATGAAAAACATGTTACAAGCTTGATTTTGATCATGTACAAGGCCACTCAAGAATGTCTTAAACTGACATGAAAAGAAATGCTTCTGTTTTCTTCCTTGTTCTTCTACCAGATGAAAAGAATGCTTTATTGTACTGGATGTTATTCTTCGTGAGGATCTGAGGTCTAGTTATATCAGACGAACAAGTAACACCTGGTGTGCAGTTTCAATCCTGCTTTTTAATACTATTTTATCACTTTACTTGAAAATCTAGATAATATTTTAGTGTCCAGATTTTTAAAAATACTGGAACCTTTTCATATTCATCAGTGTTTAGATATCCAGTGTGGATTAGTAAATTTAGTGAAAGTGTGTTCCTAAAAGGTCGTGATGAAATTTCATGCTGAGTTAGGGATTTGAATGCTTATCTAGGTATACATCACAGGCATGAACAGGGAGAAGACATTTGGAAGGAAAATATGATCCTCATTTCTACAGCAAATAAAATCCTTCATACATCTTTATCTCTACAGCAAGGGAATGTTATCTACCTGTACACTTCTCATTTCCTACTCTGATTTGAAATGAAAGCAGCAGCCTTTGTAGATTCTTATTTGAGTCAGTCAGTATTGTTTGCTGCTGGGGAATATGCGTGACAAGGCACAGCTGAGACACCTAGAAAACACCTATATTTTCATTCTACAGATGTAACTGTCTTGGTTTTCTTGCTGTCTTGCTTGAGAGAACATTAAACACTTAGACAATTATTAAGTGCATTATGCAATATTTTTTGAGATAGAAACATTTTAGATCCAGATATTCATTGTTTTATGTACATATTTTGAGGTCTATTCTTACAACTAAGCTAATCTTATAGAAATAAATTACATTAATTTCCAGTTAATTAAGCAGAATTCATTCTCTTCAGAAGTAACAAAATAAAACTATAGCATAAATACACAAAAAAATATTCAGATGCCAAATTGAAGAAAAAACAGAACAAAATGGGAGATTTGTTGGCAGCATGCACCTGATAAGTGGCTGCATTTCAGAAATTGCTTTGAGAAAAAGAAAATATTTTGAGCCTGAAGAGATACAGAACTGCAATAGAGAAGTATTTGCCCACAGAGTACTCTGAGCAAATTTAGTTGATTACAACTAGATGACGCACTGTTGAATGTCCCAGTTCTGCGAATCTTTTAAACTTTGCTGGGAATTTTTGTTTGTTTTTCCTGTTTGATGCAGTAAACATCCATTAGACATTAAAGGAGTACACCAATATGCCACTGATCCTCTGGTGCTTGATAAGGTGCCAGCCACTCAGAATCACCATTTACATAAACAGCTGGAGTTTTTCTGGACCTATTCCTATCATGTAGCTGGATGCCTTCCTGATGGTTTGCACTTCATCATATCTCTAGTGAGCTAGCTTGTTTGTGATAGATCTGAAAACTTCACAGAGAGAAAAGGATATTTATTTAGTCACATTTAATTTAAGCAGGCTTCAATACAAATTCAATAGGGAGCATGGTCTGGAACATGCAGAATAAGCTGTTCTCTGCACTTTTATCAGTTTACTTGCAGCCATGGGGAAATCTCTAGGTTCCAGTAATCTCTCCTTTCCTTAACAGATTGATTGTATGCATGCATGGTTTAATCTGTTCTCCCTGGTGAAAAAAACCCATAAAAATAGTATATTTCCTAATTCAGTAAAATTTCATGGTAGTAAAATCACAAAGTTGTAAAATGAATGGTATTCTGTATGAAAAGGTTTTGCATACAACAAGACATTGTTTTCCTTAGAAGAAATTACAGAAGTGTAGAAGTATTGTTTTTCAATTTTATGTTGCTCTACCTATTCAAAAGGTAATGTTTCTGGTTTTATTCCTTTATATCTAATAAGAATCTGTTTAAGAGATTTATGCTTTGCAAATTTGAATCTACAGTGGATCATACTATTCACAGGGTGCTTTTTGATAGTCTCTGACAATCCACTAAAAACAATGTTCCGTGATTCTGAAAGAAACAGGAAAATATTTAAATATTAATTTTCCCAAATTTATTAAGGATGTTACATTGTACAAGGTTAACAGGTGAATACTTGTTAACTCTACTTTACTCAGACCGCAATAAAAATATATAAAATTAAAAGAAATATAAGTAAAACATTTTATAGTAGTAGCCTTTTCTAAAAAATAAAAGAAGAACCTGGAGCTGCTGGTGGTTGAGAGGCTGGACATGACCCAGCCATGGCACTCCCAGCCCAGAGAGCCAAATCTGTCCTGGGCTGTATCCAGAGCCCCGTGGGCAGCAGGGGAAGGAGGGGATTCTGCCCCTCTGCTCTGCTCTGCTGAGACCCACCTGGAACCCTGCACCCAGCTCTGGGGTACCAGCACAGGAGGGACATGGACCTGTTGGAGCGAGTCCAAGGGAGGCCACCAAGCTGATTAGAGGGATGGAGCACCTCTCTTATGAGGAAAGGCTGAAAGAATTGGGTTTATTCAGCCTGAAGAAAAAGGAAGGCTTAGGGGTGACCTAATTGCAGCCTTTCAGTACCTGAAGGGAGACCACAGGAAAACTGCCAAGTAACTTTTTACCAGGGCGTGTTAAAAAGGGAGGCAGACAAGGGGGAATACTGAAGACAGTAGATTTAGATTGGATAGTAGAAAAAAAAAAAAATTATTGCCAGGGCGGTGAGGCACTTGAACAGGTTGACTAGAGAAGCTGTGGATGCCCTATCTCTGGAAGTGATCCAGGTCAAGTTGCATGGAGCTTTGAGCAACCTGCTCTAGTGAAAATTGTCCCTGTCCATGGCAGGAGGTGGGAGCTAGATGATCTTTAAAGTCCCAGGCCATCCTATGATTCTTAAATTTTATGAATTCTCTTTTCTTGGGAAAAAAAATCAAAGGATATTTTGGGAATATTTCAGAAGCTAGAAAACTGTATTTAAATAAATAAATTAAAACTAAACCTTCAGAAGGCGAGAACAAACAGGTAACATTAATAGATCTATGATGGATGATATTTAAAGACACTGATTTTCACTATAATATGTAGTAAAAATAGGATTATGAAACATTTAAAACAAACTAGACAAACCTCATTGTAGATTACTTCACTAGAGAACAGAAGATTTATTATGGTTAGGGGTAGTATCAATTTACCGTCACTTATTTCTTTGTTTTTTTTTTTAATTTCATTCAATATGGAGGTCATATCATGGGGAAAGACTAGAGAAATGCTGAAAAATAAATTACAGAGCTTTTGGTAGAAAAAATCACTATCAGCCAAACTTCCCTGATTGGAGACTACCATATACTTAGATATATGTGCATGATCCTTAAAGAAGAGAAGATTTAGTCACTGGTTTTGGAGTTTTGTCGTATACTTTTTTGTCTAACAGACAGTAAAGCACAAAAGGCAGTCCAACTTTTAAAATGCTGAGATAGAAAACTCTGGTTTCTGCATTTCAACAAAAAGTCCCTATCTCGTCCTTAGCTACACAATAAATTAATTATCTGTTCTCTATTCAATTACACATTAAGAAAAAAAAAGTAGAAACATAGGCAGAAAGAACTAAATCCTTTGAAGATTATTTTCACTGTTAACTAATTTTCTTTTGTAGTGTAAAACCCAAACATCTGACAAGTTAAATTTAAAGACTTGGTTCCAAAATCCATAGGCATGTATCTAATTAAAATCACACAAAATCACCAAAGTTTGTCCTTAATGAAATGAAATGGAAGCTGAGAAAAACAAATCCAGTAAAAAAGTGATTGCTGACATTGGACAAACGGCTGTTGATTTTATAAGGGGGTTAGCTATTTTAACAAGCAATCTCTTCTGAAGGACTGTAAACTCTTTAAGAATAGAGCTGCTGTTTTTAATTTGATTTCTCATCACTATAGTTTTACTTTGCTATCTTAGACATCTATAAGAAGAGGCAGCATATTGACAAAAATATTGACTTGACTACAAGATCAAAGAATGAAGATTAAAGCAGGATATGGCAGAATGTGGTAGGAAAAATAATTAGATTCTTATTTTTGCAAATATTAATTTATAATACTTCCAAAATTGTCCATCCTGAAGTTTAGTCTAAGTTTTCCCCTATTTAATTTCTGCTCATCAGCTACTCATGTGCTTTATATGATATTTAATAATGCCTTGCAGTAGTTTTTATCAAACTGTTTCTTCTGACACTTCTTTCTTACCTTTTTTACTTTCTTCCTTGCTTCTTCAAGTAACACAAATGTAATGGTCACAACAACCACTTAGAAGCTCTTTGTTTCTTATATTGGTGTTTCTTTTTTCTTTGAATATTAAGAAACCTGCTGAAAGGATTGTTTATCTGCTTAGTATTTTGCATAACATAAGAACCTCTGTCTTCTTTGGGAGCACCTTACGGTTGTGAAACTCTCCCTTGTCCTAAGGCACTATCAGCCAGTCTAATCCTTGCTGGCATTGCTTGGGACCTGGACATGCTTGTGCTGCTCATAGCACTCTACAGCATCTTTGTCAAACTCATTCCACTTGCTGACCTGGAGCTTTAACACATTCGAAAAAAACTTAAACTGGACAAAAGAACACACACTATATATGAAGCTAAGAATTTGTTATTAGTCCAGTGGAGCAGTTTAATGCTCTGATTTGTTTGATTAATGCAGTAAAGATCCATTAATAACAGTAATTAATAATAAAATGAAAGCCCAGCCACACTCTCCTCCTTTTTTTAGCATCTTGGCCTTTTCTCTGATTTTATTCTCACCTTCTGAACGTACTTCTGGATCCCACAGTTGACAGATTCAATTTCCTCAAGAAGAAAGGAGTGTTTATCTGTCTGCAATAAGTTGTGACAGCAGCTCAAGAGGTCCTCTCTGAGAGGCTCATGTTCTTCATAGCAGAGGTTTCCTCCCCTTCAGTTCTTGGTCTTCTTGGGATTGCTTATGATTTTCTGTCACAATTTGTTTCCTTCTCTTTGGTGTCCATTTCAAGTCTCTAAATTGCACTGGGCCTCCCCAGCCACAGCTGACAGGAAGGGCAATTTCTTCTTGTGCCAGGACCCCGTTTGCTGTGCAGACTTGACTGTGATTTCCATTCACAGAGCTTCAGCAGAAGCTGGTGAGACAGTGGTCACTTGGCCACCAACCTGCTGCTTAAAGAAGCTGAAAAAAACTCAAGCCAAGCAAAGCCCAGGGATCCTGTACTGTTATGTTAGTGAAATATCTCTGGAATTTTAATAATAATGGCAAAAACGTTTTTGTAACTGTACTATAGTGGGAAATCCATAGAAAATTACCTGCTTCTTTTGCTCTCTCAATCTTTTTTAGGGTAACCTCTATGGTTTTTACAGGATTTCAGCACCTCATGCAAGAGAACTCATGCAGCCTAAATCTTCCCTGCTTTTTTTTTATTTTCTCACTGTTCATTAGTCCTATATTCTGTGAATTCTCTGATCAGCTTAGACATAAGTTATCCATCATAAGGCATCTAAAGTCATTCTACTTGATCATTAACCCAAATTCCAAATGATGCTTAAGTTGTACATATAAATTCTGTCATTGTCTGTAATGCTTAATACTTAGATTATTTATGTTTTAGATTTTATAGAAATAAAATCGGTAAAATATTAGGTATAAAATAAAAATATATATAAAATATATAAAATAATAAAATCCATACTGGTTTCCAGAAGCAGCTGCTTGTATTTAGTTTAATGATGTTTATTTTGGAAATCTGGCTCATTCATACAGACCAGAGAAAAAGATATCTTGAACATATAAAATGAAATGAGGCTTTGAAGTGGAGTCATTCTCAAAAGAATTTTCCATTTCTCAGAGCATTTGTGGAATCAACTCCATTTACTGATCCTTGTAGGGAACTACCTAATTTGGTAAATATTACACAGCTGTTTCCTTGTAGTTTGTAGTGTTATTTTAATTCAGGTGGCATTTTAAATTTTTAACTGCTTTTCTCAAGTTTTTTTAGAATGCCTAACCTAAATAAAATTGCACTAGAAAGGCTCTGCCATTTTTAAATCAGCATTTATCTTTATTCTTTTTAGAGTATCAGCATATGAAATTTGGGCCAATCTATTCCTTTGTTTCTTATTCTGAATTATCTTTCTTGCATTAATTCTGGAGGAAGTTCTCAGTGTTATTTCCCCCTTTCTGTCATGTACTGTTCTGTACTTTCCCAGGGCAGTCAATCATTCTAGTGCTAGTTTGTAATTTACTTTGTGAAACAGACATTTTCCCATTAATATATGTGAAATTTCTTTCAACTCTCATTCAACATAGTCACTTCCCTCTGGTGATCATTTGTACCTTTCTGCGTTTACTTGATGACTTCTGTCTGAGACAGGCTTGACTGGTTGGCTGAACTTCAGGTGACACTACATTAGCATACAGAGTTTTATTACGTGACTCAAGCCTGCTGAATTCACCTGTGCTATTACAGTCACATTTTAGTAGAAAACAAAATACCTCTGAAAATTATATTTCTTTCAGTCTCTTTCTAAGTTACCAAAGTAAAGTTAATATTGGTGGAGTCCATTTTAAGTTCAAAACTGATAGCGAAGATTTAGCTATAAATACCAACAGTGTGTGCTGGCAGCTAAAATGGCCAAAAATATCCTGGGGTGTAACAAGATCAGCATCATCAGCTTGGTTCTTCCCATTGTGTTTGCCTTTGCCTGTCTTATATTGATTATATATTTTATTGTAGACCAAATATCTTCCTTTTCTAACAATTTTCATGGAGATTGGAATGGTCATATATTTAACACTACAGATATAACAGGTAACTGATGCAGAGGAAGATGAAGGTTATCATTGTTGAGATGGTTTCCTAACAGTCGTTTCCTTCTCTCTCTTTAGGTTATGGTATGTAAAGGTCTTTAAGAAATGGATTTGAAATTCATAAATAAACTGAGGTTTTGAAGCTTCAAAATTGAACAAACAAAATAGATTGAAATAGATATTTTGGTGATATTGTTGAGAAGTAGCAGTACAGGTTCTGAGTGTCTCAATTATTTTTCTCTTCTCTAATCTTATTAGATTAGAAATTAGTTTCTGCACACCTGAGGAAGGAACTTGGCCTGCCTTTAGCTTGCTTCTCAGCAGATGCATTGCCACAGTAATCCATTGTACTTCTCTCCAGAAAAGTTAGTTTTGCAGTGCATTAGACATACATTCTGATTTATCTTATCCTCTTACCTCTTCTATCAATATAAGAGCTGCAACAGAGTGAAAGGTTAATTGTGGGGTATCTAGTATGTTTTTTTCATAGGTGACCATAAATATATACATAATTCAAGGAACTGGGGAATTACAGAGGAGAATAAATCAGATTTCCTGATCATTCTTTTCACTGCCTGGCAAGAACACATATTATTCAGAATTATTTCAGAAAAAAGGAGAAGTATATTGAAAATAATAAAGATATAAAATTGGCACAGTCCTTTGAGAGCAAGAATGAGATGTTAGGGATCCTGCCAACTTTATATTGATCTGAAAATCCTTTGTGTGAGCAGCATGGCATAGTGACCAAGAAGTATTGAATATGGCAGGGGAGCACATGAATGGGCAACAATGCACTTAGAACAACACTTGGACAATTTGTGTGTGAACTTCCATATAAGTCTCTCTTGTGCAATTTAGTGCTTTACAGAAACATCCAATGCTCTTACTAAGCCATCAAGAGAAACACAGTTAGCTGGCATAACTAAAGTGTTCCTCAGGCTTAGGTTAGTATCTCTGCTGGCCAAACTGCTGCCATACCAGGTTATTTCAGGCTAGCAAGAATAGACACTCCTTTGGAGACTTATATTCGAATTCAGTGTTTTATGTACCTTTTATATTTAATGCAATTATCATTTTTTTTTCCCAATAAATAGTATTTTACAGTAAGTTTGCAGCAACAATTTACATTGCCTTGTTGCTCAAAGTTATTTTTCTTTCTAAATTTTTGGTTGTTTTTTATCCCTTTTTCAAATTCATCTGTATTGTTATTTATCTTGATATACAAAGCATCAATCACTGCTTCTTCAAAAATATGTTATTTCATTTAGCAGAATGCTCAGAATTTTAGCTATCTAAAAATTAAACATAGAATATTTAGATTTATCTTGTTATTCACAGACAAATAAATAGATTATTATGTTTTAGAGACTTTGTTATGTTTTCAGAAGAATTAGCCTTATATGGTATTTCTGGTAATCCAGAAGTTTAATTTTTGGATGCCTGTAATGATAAGATAGTATTCACTTCCACCTAATTTAAAATACAAATATTCTGAACCTTGATTTCTCCTTGGCTGCAATTGAATTCACTCCTTGGAATATTTATTTCACTCCCAAGTTTAGAACTGCATAGAATTCAAGTATCCTTTCTAGGAGTTTTCCTCTGAAAGAAATTGATTTTCTTTATTCTTCCTTTTTTTATTTATTGTGGATGAACTTGGCACAGCTATTCCGAAGGAAAAGTGTATTTGTTGAGATTTTGATAAAGTATAGCACAAGCCATTCTATTCTTACTATGCCTTCACAGAACCCTGGCAACAATACAGGGTAGACCAAAATGTGAAAATATTTTCTTTAATAACAAAAAGTGTACATCATCTAAAAGTTATTTCTCAAAATTTCTTCTTAGTCTTGACTGTAATTCTCCTCTCTATACCGTGACAGATTATGTCACTTGAAAAGAGGCCTGATAAGGTTTGCTTAACATTGCTTAAAATTATTATTCTGCTAAAATTAGTCACTACCGCTACTTTTTGTTTTAAAGAATCGTGTCCATTCCTTGTATCCACCCAGGCAGCACACTCTGTGACTTTGCCACTTTAGATTAATGAGGACAGTGAACCCCAATGTGCATCTCCATAAAGGGTGAACTGAAATGTTGGAGTTGTCTAATCTCTATAGGTATCTGTCATTTCATTTTACACTCTCTGGATGATGGACATTTGCAGAAGAGTGAATTACCTTTGAAGTTTCAAATCAAATCAGGACATTTGCTCAGCCTTCACTGTATCCCTCTTGGACCCTGCATAGTCTCTGAGGATTAAAGAACTCTTACTTGTCACCTTTATCAGTTAAATCAAGGAAGTGCATATACTGTTCCAATTGATCATTAAAAGATTTGAATCTCAGTTGCCTTTGGAAGACTCCTGATCTTTATAAAGGATGAATCTTTTCCTGTTGGAATCTGCAAAAACAACAGAATGTATCTTTATATTCTTCCATTTGAATCTTATTGCTGTGTTTTAGAAATATCTTAAAATTCAGAATTTTTTTCCCTGATAATGACACTATCTAACATGTTTCTTGACTGGATGAATAGAAAGTAGACTTAAACAACAAGATTATTTTTTACTTTACAACTACATCAGTAAATTAAAATTTATTTTTTTGTGACTTAAAATTTAATTTTCTGTAATAATCATTCATTCATAATAACCTCCCAGAATTCAAGTAGAAGGAAAAATGTAGCATTTTTCTTTCTTTTTTACAAAAAACCAAAACTCTACCTGTTTAACTTATTTATGAAACAATAAAATAATTCTGGCTTAAAACTATTTTAAGACTTGCTTTAATTTTTTGCCTGAGAAAATTGAGTTGAAGTGACTATGATGGTTACATATTGACATTAAATACATGAAACATAAAATGAAACAACACTTTGTATGAGAAATAGAGGATTTCTGATATCTTAGTATCTTTGCAATTGAAATAGATTTTCTATTTTAAAGAAATTCCAACCTTCATTTAAACTGGCAATTAAGACCATCCCAAGTTACTTGGTATATATCCAGGATTTGCCATCCAAAAGTCAGTCAAAATTATCTTTGTAATCTGACTTACCCTTGTGAGATATGAGTTTTTCATTGCTCAAGAAAAAAAAAGTTATAGAAGAAAGTTAAGAAAAAACTCTATTTGCTGGAGTCTATTAAGAATTTTGTCCTTTTAAAAAATAATTTTGTTTTTGAGCTGTAAAATTCTAAGACACCTTTCATCTTTTGAAACAAACTCTTCTTTGGGGAGATTCCATCCTTATATTTTTAAGTAAGTTGCAAGGAAACTTCCTGCAAGCAAGTAAAATGTAAGCAATGTCTTGTCTTTCACAAGATCACATTGTGCATCAAAGATAACTTATCTACAGGAATGCTTTGCTAACAGACGTCCATAGTCTGGAGATAAAGTCAGAAAATTGTGTAGAAAGTCTTAGCATATGTGGACTGACCTCACTAGAATTCCTGTTCTGCCCTTCCTATGTTCATGTCATGCTTACCTGTGTTTATGTAATAGCTGATGACATTCACATGCAAAATTGTGCATTTGTACAATTGTGTGATTTTTTAAATATCCATGCAAGAGTTCAGAGTAACCATCTGTATTTTAAAGAAAGAATAGCAATGTTACTTTCTTCTGTTAATTCACAACACAAACCTTAGAAGTATATAAACAACATGATCTTGAGTAGTATAATTGAAGTTGACATCTATACAAAGAGGTGGAGGAAGCTGTGATAGACACTTGTGCAGAGATTTACTTGCACTTGATGTTCTTTAAGTAGAGACTTACGATGAGGACTCTTTAAACTAAAGAAAAAAAAGATATAGTGTTTATTTGGGTGTCTGGGTAGAGTCTCATAAAGGTTACATGAGAAATAAGTTAATGGACTGAAGTTTATAGCTGTGTGTATAACTGTCAAATCTCTGTGTAAATTACCTTTCTCTTCTGCTGGCCAGAATGCAAAAATCCAATAAACTGTTAATAAAAATGGAAAGGTCATATGTAAATACCACAGATCTTGAAAATGAATAAGAAAAATGCAATAGTTTGCACACAAATATAATTTCATATTCTGTTTCATGGTATCTAAAATGTGATGAGACTTCTGTGTTTTTATCAATGTCTGGTCAGCAAATATTCTGTGAAAAAGAGATTTGCTTTAAATCTAAAAACAAGTGTTTGATGACTGATTGTCATTTGTTTCTCCAGCTTAGAAAGAATTTTTCTACTTTATTAAGAACACCCAATAGTAAAGACTGATTTAATTATTCTAGTAATTTACCAAGAGTGTTTGCAATGAAATATACATTCTGTCTTTTGAGTCCACTTGAGCATACACTTGTTTATATATTTTTATTTATACTGAAATATATTGGTAGAATATTTTATAAAATAAAAGATAAAGGATTTTGCAAGACTAATTTAATGCTCAGAAGAATGGATTTTACTGTGGCAGCTTCAATGAAGACAGTATTGCCTGAATTTTCACAGAATCATAGAATGGTTTGGGATGGAAGGGACATCAAAAAACATCTAGTTCCAGCTGCTGTGCTGGGGGCAGGAATGCTTTCTGCTAAACCAGGTTCTCAAAGCTTCATCCATCTCTGCCTTGTACACCTCCAGGGATGAGGCACTCACAGTTTTTATGGGCAACCTCTTCCAGTGCCTCACCATCCTCTTTCTAATATCCAATTTAAAGCAGACTTCTTTCAGTTTGAAGCCATTCCCCCTTGTCCTATCACTGCATTTCCTTGGGAAAAGCCTCTCTCCAACTTTCTTTTAGGTGATCCTTAGGTATTAGAAGGCTGCTAGAAGGTCTCCCCAGAATGTTCTTATCTCCAGCTGAACAACCCCAACTCTCTCAGCCTGTATCCATAAGAAAGGTTCTCCAGCACTTTAAAGATCTTCATGATCCTCTTCTGTACTCACAAAATTCAAGAGGTCCAAGTCACAAATTATTTCCTCACTTTATTCTTGAACAAAATACCCTTTTATCTTTAAAACCTGACATTCTACAGCTACCAGAATGATATGCATTTGTTTAGTTGTAATTAAATAGAATATATTAAACAAATATATTGTAAACATATTGGTCTATGTTGTGGTTGAGGGAGGTCCATCTCCCTCCTGAGTTTTCCATCTTGTTTACTTTTTATTTTTCTTTAAATATGTAATGTAAATGTACTGAATACTTTCATAATACTGCTTCTCTATTTAAGAATTTATTGTTTTTCTTCTGGACTGTTTAACAGTACTATGAAGGGATGTCAGCCTTAGTACTTGTAACTAGAAGAGATTTTTGTTAACGATGCAATTTTCTCTTAGAATGATCTTCAGGCAGAGGATTAGTAATGAAATGACCTGTAAGATGTGTGCTTTGTAATCAACACATGAATAAAAAGCCCCACTGCTTACTGCAAAACAACATCTTGATATCAAAGATGCTTTAAAATTAGAGTGATTACACACTTATTTTTCTAAACAGAAAGATAAATAATGGCTTTAATCAAGAATAATCTTCAAAAATAAATCAGGAAGGACACAGGAGACTTAGCCACAGGGTTACATAGCCACATTAACAAACAACTCTGTAGCTTGTTATATAATGATATTTTGTCATTTTATTTAATGAATCATAGTTTTATGTGCAAAGGTCATCAAAGTCTTTGGACTCCTAGGGTACTCTAGTCTTATATAAAAACAATATTAACATTTTTGTTTATTTTTAGGTAAAGTTTTGCTTTTGCCTCAAAAATTGTAACTTCTGACTTACAGAAAATTCATAACAAGAAAGAGATGTGCCAGTAGACCAAAAGCATAGATCAGACTCATGCAGTATGATTTGTATGGGTACTAGCATATTTGTATGGATACTAGCATATCCCATTGCCTAACTGAAGGGAAAAGGGAGTAGATTAGACTACAGCTTCACTATTTACCCATACTCATTCTTTTAGAAGACCAGATGCAATCTTAGCCTATTATCAAAAGCTTCAGAATGAAAGTGACCCCTGAGTTTTTTGAGGCTGGACATACCTCCCATTATAGACTTCCATTTTTGTATGCCTCATCCTATGTGTTCTACTGACAGTGCAAGATCATTCTAGCTATTCACAAAGAAGCATAAAATCCACTGTAGAAAAGCCTTTGCAGGCTGCCAGAAGCTGAGGTGTGTCTACATAGTACTGCACTGTGTGATGCAGAAATATAAGGTAAGATTCATTTTGAAATGTATTAATATCCCAATGCAATTTTTCTAATTCTATTGCAAGAATGAAGAGCCCTAGTTTTTGCTGCGTCCACGGAAAATGTTATCATTCCATTTGTTATCTTAGGAAAGCCTGATGATATTAATCCATGTGAAGAGCTGGGAGTAACTTAGAAATCATAAAAAGATTAAAGGAAAATATTCAACATATCATTTTCACTCCTTTATATGTGGCAAACTAATTCATTTATTATGTAAAACAAAACAAAATAAAATGAAACAAACTAGAAGAAAAACATGCTTTCAAAACAAAATTATCCCCATATGTACAAAAAATATATTTCCTTTGCAAAATTGAACAATTTCTTTTTTTGTATATTTAAAGACAGCGTTGAAAACTTGTATAAATAAAAAGCACTGAAAAGCAACCTAAAGTAGCTGAATTTTAAGCATTAAAAAGGAAAAAAACTTCCAAAAAGTATTACTTCAAAAATTTGATATTTCTCTATGCAGTTGGTGGTGCCTGTGTTTTATTCGGTAAGGCAGATCTGTATACTGGAAAACCTGAGGATAATTAAATTAGCATGAATTCAAATTTTCTTGAATTAAAAAAGTACATGATAAAGAGTTTTAAGGATATGTGTTATGCACTGTCATAAGGATTTTAGGCTTACTGAGTAATGAGTGACTCTGTCCCCAGCTCCATAATTAAAAAAGTTATTCCAGTTCTTTTCTGCACAAAGCTTTTTAGAGTCGTGAGCTTGGTGACTTTCAAAAGTACAGGAAAGGAATTGATCATGTAATCTTCAGAACAACTGTGCTGTCATATTTTTTTCTTCTCTGTGCAATTCTTTTCTCTATGTGCCAAATCTCATGGAAGAGAAAGAGGTTCATTCTGTAATCTCGGTAGAAATAATTGGGTTAAACACCTCTTCTTTTTTTTTAAGTAACTTTCAGTACTTTTGAAATTTTATGCTTTGAAGAATCATGGGACTGTTAAGTGTAAACTTGCAAGTGTTTTCAATTAACATTTCAGTGCTGCAGACTTACAAACACTATACAAAAATTAAAAAAAACAAACCTATACAAATTAATCTTCATGAAGCATAATTAATAATTGTATGGAGGCCAGTGAATATATACTTTAGAACCTATACTTTAGAATACTGAGGTTGAGAGTAAGTGGGACATATCTAAATACTTGCCAGAGTCAGAAGAAATGGTCTTTTAATTATTTAAAATATTTTGATGATGCTATCAGTAATTTACATAGACATGCAATTTGTCCTTTTCTATTGTAAACTGATTACTTTCAGAAATCATCAACCTCACTGCATTCAGTACTCCTACTCTCTTTAGCTGGACAAACAAAATATCTGTATTCCATATGTTACAGATTTTTATTCATCTATCAATGTTATGTCAAGTCCCGAATGTTATAGTATGCTCACTGTTCTACCATTCAGAAATTATTTCTGTCAGAAAATACAGACAAAAACAAAGTAAGGAAAAGATACTTTGAAAATGTATGAGAATATTTTTTAACAATGATAGTACCTCATAGGCATTAATTAATTTCTATTTAAATCTTTCTATATCTAAAAAAATATTTGACATTTACTTTCTTTTCCTTTGACACTTTTCATGTTTTCCATTTCTTTGAGCTTTATCTTGAGCTTTATCTCTAGGCAAGCTGGTTAAAGAATTTTGAAAAGCAACATAAAATAAATTTTATAAAAGAGAAAAAAAGAAGAAGAACCTTGAGTCAGGTTTTTGTTTTGATTTCATTGTTGTTTTTTTCCTACTCAGTCTTCTCACATATCAATTTTAAATAACATTAAAACCCCTGGCTCCATAATTTTCTAATATTTTGAAAGGCAGATAATTAGTAGGTACTGAGCAAATGTAAAGCTCTCCAGATTCTTCAATCAGATATTGTGTATCATGTTATCCATAAACTTAAGTGGCTCAGTGGACACCCTTTACTAGAATATTTTGTCTTATTGAAGGAGCTTCCAGTATTTGGTGAGAATATTCTTGTGCAAGAGAAATTGCCTAGAAAGATTACAGAGCTGATGCATAGCTTCTGGACAAAATATCCCACCACTTTGCCATGAACTTTTACTTTTTTGCAAAATTTTGAAGTTTGTGGGATGATTTCCTTCTTCCTTTTAGCTTTTCTTTCATCCTAGGAGACACTTGGTTTCATTTCATCTTTTTTCATCTGCACAACAACAGGGCTGATATTAGTACCAATGCCTTCTCAGGTGTGGTGTTGCTGCTACTGACTCTGAGAGTATACAAAATAGGATTTTGATAGTATTGCAAAATGTTAAGGATACAGTTGTTACTATGAATAGGAAAAAGAAAATTACTTAACCATCACTTTCTCTTGTAAGTCTTGTAAGCCAAAGCAGCTGGGCTGCAGTGTTCATGTTTTGCTTCCATGTCCTTATATTTTCCCTCAAATGAAGTTATATTTCCAGGCACTTCAAGTCCTGCAGCAAATTTCACAGAATTGTTTGAACTCTACCATTCTCTGAGGTCTTGAGGCTGCAGAATTCTGCTCACTGCTTCTGGAAACTGATGTTTATGACAGCCGATCTGAAGTCACAAAACTTCTGGATGGCATGTGTTAAAACGTAAATTAGATTGCTTTGTTAAAGTGAGAATAGAAATCTGGTATCAGAGGTAACAAGCTAAGACCTTTCAGAAAATGATTTCTGTTATTAAACAGAGATTGTTGATATTCTTGAAGGAGATTGGTAAGTTTCTCTTGCATTATAAAGGCTCATGTATTCTACAAAATAAAATTGAGGATGTCAGTCCCTTGGCATCAATTATTCTCCTCTCCTCTCCTCTCCTCTCCTCTCCACTGTTCTATATCCTAGTGTTATACAA
>VZTB01003119.1:568043-594172 GCA_013397245.1 Thryothorus ludovicianus | reverse complement strand
TCCTCTCCTCCCCACTGTACTATGTGCTAGTGTTATCACATCATTAAATAGGCAAGGATTCTTCAGTTTTGGAAAAAAGCCATTGAGTGGGATGAGCAAACATTTTACAAAATTTAATAACAGAGAGAAGAATTTAAAGAAATTACTTGGAAGCCTTAGCATCAGATGATAGCTATTGTCTCCACTGATGCTATTGATATCAGTTAAAAAGCAAAAATTACCTTAATGCTTTTTTACCACATTTTTCATAAAGAGAAATATGTCTTATATATAAAAAAAAAACAAAAACAGAAGAGAAAGACATAATCAAGAGAGAGAATTTTATCATGACCATGATTTATTCTTTTTGTTTTCCTTTTGTATGATTTGTGTTGGTTAATGCTGCTGAGTTTCATATTCACCATGATTATAAAGAATTGCCTATCTGTAAGGTGTAAGCCCATTTACTCCAGCAGTCATCTGACCAAAACTGTGTTTGTGGGATTGTGCTTCATTAAAAATTCCCTAAACTCCTCTACAAAGCCTGTAGGACCCACATTCCTCTCTGCCTCCCCTTGCTAAGATTGAGATTATAGAAATTACTGAAGCAACAGTACAACACTACAGCACTGCCAGAGGGTTAGGAAGATTCAGCTCATTTACAGTGCATGTGGAATACCACTGTCTTTTTTTCTTTTCTGTTTCTTTTTTTTCTTTTAACATATTTCTTTAAAAGCATGCTTACTTAGACTAATAGCTGTGATTTGAGTCCTCATTATAGTCTAAAACCTTTATATTCATAAAAGCTTTTCCTCTGGCAAGCTTTCATAAAAGTTAAGTGCTGTACTTGTGCTCTACAACAAAACTGCACATAACAAAAGGGAATTTCACTCTTCACCCCAAGCAAACTTGTTATTGTGTTGCTCAGAGATGCTTATGGTGACAGTGACCACTGTGTGGCAGGTGTTTCATGATGCTGGGTAATAAAATTCCTATGGGAAACTGCATATTCTGTTAATGTCAATACCTTCCTGCCAGCTTCAGCTTTTTGAATGATAAAAGATGCAAATAAAGCTTTTGAGATGTGCATAAAATAACTTGCCTGGTTCCTGTTAACAGTAAATAATTCTTGGGATATTATAGAATAAATCTGACTTTCCATCTCAGTATGAATTTTTCTTCTTTTTTTCAAGCCTGACATTCTTCACAGATACAAAACAACAAAAGGAAGAAACCAACTAAGACTTTTCAAGAAAGTTACAGTTTCCAAGGATGCCTCGAGAACTGGCTAAAAGTAGTAGGATATTGAAAATTCCAGATGACATGTTCTCTATTTCTCTCCTAAATTACTGGCTTACTGTTGGTTTTACATTTGAACCAACCCAAATTTTATTTACCCATTTAGTTAGAGACTGAATGTACTCAACAGTTCTTTTTATATCATAATTGACTTTAAGGAGATCTCATTTTGCCTCTTGATTTCCTTCTTATTTTGAAATGATATAAATTTTGTATCAAATCAGAAACTGCTCCAGTGGGTGACTTAAAAAACCTGATAAAATTATTTGAAGGGCATAATTTTATTCAACCACATGGAAAAAATGAAACATCAAGCAGATAACCTAAGACTGAATTAACTTTACTCTGTATAATTTATTTCCATGGGTCATATCATTTGGAGCTATACATTTTATGTGAATTGAAGATTTCACTGAATTTAGGAAGAGTTTAAGCCAAGAATATTTGAAAATTTTTTGTTTATGGAAAAAAAGAAGAAAGCAGCTGCCCCACTTGTGAAGAGTAGGAAAGAAAGTGTAAAGGGGGGACAAACAACACAACTGATTTCTTCATTGGCTAAGTGATCAAATACTGATGGTATTGAAGTCTGAAGGCACTTGGATCTCTGGTGAGAGAGAAATATTTGTAGTGTTAGCTTGTGGTATGCCATGTTTCTGGAATACCAGCTGTGGAACTGCCACCTGGCAGCTTTCATGACTCATTATAATAGTTGTTACCTCATATTTCAATATCTTGCTCTGTTAAAGCTTGCACTATTGTGAAGAAGATCAGGATAGCATTTTAATGCCATTTTTCTCATTATAAAAACAAACGAATGAAGAACTCGTCAACCCAAACTGATATGGAGTCAGATCAGAAGGAAGGAATCAAAGTTCTCAGTCAACCAGAAATCTTGTCATAAAAAAGATAAGCACTTTCATGCTCATTATGTGGTTGTCATGTCAATTAACCCAAAATGTTTCAGTTTCCATTACTAACAGTGGCATCATTTCTACTGGCAAACTGAGGGGTTGCATTGGGTCACATCAATTCTTCTAGGGAAAGCTATTTTAAAAATTAGTATCTTTAGAAGAATTCAGACTATGTCACAGAAAAACATTACTGTTCTCAAATGTAAAATTATTTTATTTTGTGTCTCTGTATTTGTGTATACATGTATGTACACAAGCATACTCCTACACACACTTTCTAGAAATTTATTCCTTATAACGAAATATCTACTATTTTTTGTCATGTTTTCCGGCATAGTAAAGCAAAACAAAAACACACTATTCTTTCTTATATCAAATCTCAGAACCGACTTAATAGCATCATGCAGACATAGGTGCCATGGGTGCCTTTGCTGTACTGTTTCTTCAGATCAACTGTGATTTTTCATTTTTTCTCCTTTTATAACTAGCTGATAAAATTCAAGTACATAGTAACCTCTCTTCTTAAAACCTGGAAACTTGTCCTTTTTTACCCCATAAAAGCTAGAAGATAGAAATAGAAACATAAATAATTTTTACTTATCTAAGTAAAATCTAAGTCTGGTGAATATTCTATAAACAGAAAGCCCATCACATACGTTTGGCACAAAATTGATTTGACAGTATATTTAAGTAGTATCAAGTTTTATTATTGTATAGAATTGTAGTTTATATTGTTATACCAATAGGAGAATATATATTATAATATCATCATTTATCACTTGATATATCTTCGAATGAATCACAGAATTGTAGAACGGTTTGGTTTGGAAGGAACCTTACAGCTCTTGTTTCCACCCCTCTGCCTTTGCATGAGACATTATGTGCCCTTCTCTGGAAAATTCTAATGAAAGTAGAATAAACTTACAAAAAGAGTAAAGATTTAAAGACAGTTTAATGCTAGTTCACCCTTTTGAGGATAGACATTACTATAGATGTAATTGTCAAATTAAATTGTAATTGCAAATTATTTCGTTATCACTGCTCTAAGTTTATATTCCTGATTGTTATAAAGCACGTTATGATGCTATTTATTTGACATGTTTCTTATGGAAGGCTTTCTCATGATACACAAGATGAGGAGTGTTCATTAAAAGGCAATACATTTTTTTAACTATTGATAAATCTGGCCCTGACTTTCTTGCAGTACAGAGGTCACCTCTTTCATTGACTGATTCTATTTTATTCATCTGGAGATCAAAACAACAAGAGCATATGAAAAAGCAATGTAGGAAATACTAAGAAGTAGATGAGAGTGTGTTTTCCTTTTCTTAATTACCAAAGAATTTGAACAATAGCCTCATGCAATAGGATTCCCATTCAGTTTACTTTTGTAATCCAAGTGTGAACATTAGCACAAGAACTCTTGCTCAGTCAGGATCTAAACTACAGTGTTCCACTTACTCACTGCTTTTTAAAACATTATCCTTAAATTACTTCAGGTTTTCATAGGTGAAATATGGACAGTACATACTCATTCACTAAGAGGTCTGCCAGGAGACAGCATTTCTTGTGATACTTTTTGATCTCTTCCATGTGAAGATGCAAAAGATCATGACCTGTTCTGCTTCTTCTATTCATAATGAAACCCATAATTTCTAAGGTGCTGTCAAGCAAGTCTAAGTGTGAATGTTCAATTTTTAATTCTTATTTTATGATTATGTTAACTTTAAAGTGGGTTTTTTTCCAAAGAAGAAGAAGAAGAAGAAGGAAAAGAAGAAAAAACTCCAACTGTGCAGAATACCTTTTGTTCAAAGAGACAAGTCTGTAGGTGGAGACATTCGACCAGATTTCAATTTAAAGTATTTGTGCTCATGTATAAGATGAAGTGTTTAGACAGGTGATCATCCTGCCCTGCTCTATACTGGTGTGGCTTCACCTTGAGTACTGTGTACACTCTTGGGCACTAAAATGGGTTGACCTTGGCCAGATTGTTCTCTATTACATTGCAGATGGGGGAAGAATTTAACAAAGCATTCAAGAGCAGCGATAAGATCAGAGAAAGATCACTCACCAAATACCATCATGGGCAAAGAGGACTCAAAAATTAGAGATATTGATTTATTACTAGCAAAATCAAAGCAGAATAATAAGTAAAATAAGACCTTACAAACAATTTTATCTCCACACCTCCCTCCTTCCCAGCTCTACCTCCTCTTCCTGCAGCAAAGGGAGACAGGGAATGGTGGTTATGGTCTGTTAATTACATGTTTCTTCTGCTGCTTAGGAAGAGGAGTCCTTCTCTGCTCCAGCAGGAGACAATTCCCTGTCCTGCAGGAGACAGTTCTTTATTAAATTCTCCAGTGTGAGTCTATCCCACAGACAACAGTTTTCCAGGAACTGCTGCAACATGGGTCACTATTCCACAGGGTGCCATCCTTCAGGCACAGCCTGCTTTAGTGTGGGTCCCCATGAAGTCACAGGTATTACCAGGAGACCTGCCCTGGTGTGGGCTCCTCTCTCCATGGGTCTGCAGGTCTCTGCCAGAAGCCTGCTCCTGCGTGGGTTTTCCACAGTCACAGCCTCCTCTCAGGCATCCACACGCTCTGGTGTGGGTCTCCTCCACAGGCTGCAGGTGAACCTCTGCACCCTCATTGTCCTCCATGGGCTGCAGGGGCACAGGTGCCTCACCATGGTGTTCACCATGGGCTGCAGGGGAATCTCAGCTCCAGTGCCTGGAGCATCTCCCTTCTTCATTGCCTGGGTCCCTCCCACATGTTCTCACCCCATTCTTGTTGACCCACAGTTACATTTGCATAATAACTTTCCTTTTTTTCCTTCTTCTTAAATAAGTTATCACAGAGTTGTTATCACCATTTTTAATTAGCCCAGCCTTGGGCAGAATTGGCTCTGCTGGACATGGGGGATGCTTCTGAAATCTTCTCAGAGAAGTCATACCTATAGTCCCTTGCTACTAAAACCTGGCCACAGAAACCCAATATATTAAAAGACATTAAACTATTAGAGGGCATCCAAAGGAGGTCAGAAAAGAAAGGTGAAGGGCCTTGAGGGGAAGCCACATGAGGAGAAGCTGAGTCACTTGCCTCATTCAGCCCTGAGAAGAGTAGGCTGATGGGAGACCTCATTGCAGTCTTCAATATTCTTATGAAAGGAGGAAGAGGGGCAGTTACTGACATCTTCCTTTTCAGGACCCAGGGGGAACAGCTTGAATCTAATCAGGGGAGGTTTAGGGTTGGGTCTCAGGAAGAGGTTTTCACCAAGAGAGTGGTTGAGCACTAGGACCAGCTTCCCAGGAAAATGGTCACAGCACCAAGCCTGAGCATTCAAGAAGCATTTGGACAATACTTTCATGTGCATGGTGTGACACTTGGGTGTGCCCTGTGCAGGACAAGGAACTGGGTTTGATGGTTCTGGTGGATCCCTTTCAACTCAGGATAGTGGAAAGATTCCATACTTTTTAAGATCAGAACTAAAGATTCCTCATTTGCAAGAGGATTTTCCTGGCAAAGACAAGGGGAGCAAGATCACTAGACTTTTACAAAACTTGTTTGTTACTACAAAATTATTAGAAAATTGCATGGTTATGATCACTGAGTAGATGCATTACATGTAACTAATCTTGTTCTAAGGGCAGTCATAGACTGTATATTGTATGTTAGTGGATAGTTGCCTACAAAACATTCCTCTTCAACTCTTACTTGTGTCATGCATCTCTCAGATTTAATGGTTTGAGGTCTGATTTGCTGCTAATTAGTACATTTTATTTTGTTAGTTCCTAGTAATGGCAACTGTTTTCCCTGTCCTCTTCTCTATAAATAAACACTGCTGGATTCAAAGTGAGAAATTCTGGAAAGTTAGAAAAGATAGGTGATGTGTCAAAGAAAATAGGGCAGATTTTGTTTAGAAGGATGTAGAGCTTTAAAATACGTGTTTTGGTGAGAATATCTTTAGAGCAAAATCAGACAACTCGGAAGTTGAATTGGTTTGTGCTAAGTCATTCATAAATCAGGTTCTTCAAAGGGCTTTAGATAATATAACTGTTTTGCATAAACATTTCCCCATACAAATTAGATATTACTGAAATAAATTGCAATCCCATTTTCAAATATAAGTAGAAGATATAATGAACCATTAAGAACAGCAACAGAAAATTTTATATTTTCTGTTGCTGTTTATATTTTTGTTTATAACAAAAAATTATATATGTAGAGAATACAATAGGTGTCTTCCATTGAAAATCCAATTAATTCAATATTTTATAGAAAACAATGACCAGAAGTCAATTTACAATGTATGATATAAAGATTTCATGTAATGGTGAATCCATCAAACACTTTAGGCATATCAATTCAATATTTTATAGAAAACAATGACCAGAAGTCAATTTACAATGTATGATATAAAGATTTCATGTAATGGTGAATCCATCAAACACTTTAGGCATATCAAGTTGCTAAGCTTTGGAACTTCCTCTATCTAAAAAACAATACAAACAAAATACTTTAGAAGGTCAAGTCTCAGTAACACATTTTAAATTTTAGCAGGTGATTTTTATTTCATATTATTGACTAACTGAAATAGTGGCATTGTGTGCATGTATTCAACACAAAAAAAATCAAGTGTGAAGACATTTAATAGATATATTAAAATGAGTGACCCAGCAATGTGTGCTTGCAGCCCAGACAGCCCACAACATCCTGGACTGCATTGAGGGAAGCATGGTTGAGGGAGGTTGAGAGAGGTAATTCTCCCCTTCTACTAGGAAGAAATTCTATACTGTTAGTGGTAAGACACTAGATCAGGCTGCCCAGTGCCAGAGAAGGTGTAGATGTTGCATCCCTGGATGTGTTCCAGGCTAGGTTGCATGGAGCTTGGGGTAACCTTGTCTAGTGGAAGGTGTCCCTGCCCATGGCAGGGTTGTTGGAACTGGATCTCCAAGGTTGCTTTCAACCCAAACACAAATTCTGTGATTCTATGAGCAAGGACTGAAATAAAGACTCTTGTATAAGCGTAAATGCTTTTCTAGGCATATGGGAAAAACAGACAAGATGCATGAGTGGCTATTTAATTAGGCATCAGCTTCGCTAAGGTCATTCTTCTGGGAATTCCTTGCAATAATTTAGTAGTTAGTGAGCTTAATAATACTTGCAGGACAGAAAGCTCCCTATATCTTAATTGACAATTCTCAGTTTCTGTGTGAGACTCTGCTAATTTCCCTTTTTCTGAAGCACTTGTTCTGTTTGGTTTTGCTAGATCAGATAATAAGGGATTACAGATTCATTCCCAAGCTGTTTTTCATGGTTAAACCAAGTTTCCACTACACTTTTTCAGAATACTTGATAACTAGATGCCTCACTAATTATCAACACTTATTAGAGAGGTGACTTAGATAGTCCAAAATTCATATCCTGCTTATATCTGAAAATGCTAAGACTTACCCAAATACTTACATTGACTTAAATATATGTTGTCATATGGAAAATTCCATATGTTATCATTTGGAAAATTTAGCCCCCATCTCTGATTGATATTACTGTGAAGTCAATTTTTAAATTTTACATGCAGTCTTTGTTTTCTTATGATTCATATGTTTCCTGGACATATATTTACTGATAACATGCACAGGCTTTCCGTTTCCTAGTCAGTATTATCTATCAACAAATTTAGTAGTTAAACCAAGTGGAAAAAGTCACTTAATTTGCTCTAAACTCTGCCTCACTTTATAAGAGGCTTGAAAAATCAAATGTTTAAACATCGCAAACTGTCACTAGAGTTTGGTTGCTTCCCAGCTACTAAAAAAATTTAAAATACATTTTTGTACCATGCAACATCTGTCTAATGACGTTCTAAGCAGCATCTGAAATAAATATTTATCCTTTATTCCCACTTCTTTTCCTCTGTATTTTGTCCATCTGCTAGTATGTTGAGCTGCTGCAACAATGGATGTACAGGGACTTTCTGAAGGGTAGTTGGATGTCTTCCTGAAGATAATCAATTGTTGTATGTGGATCAATTTAAAACTCAGAAGCTTTCTTTTCTACATTTTTAAGATTTTGTGTAATTCTAGGACACAGAAACAACTGCAGCTTTCTTCAAAAGGCAAAATTATTTTTTTTTCTTGTGATAAGTTTTGGAAGTACATTAATAAAACAGACTTCTTTGGGATTAGAAGAAATTCAAAATTAGACTACTAGTCTCCAAAGTCCATTTAAGTTCTGTGTAATGAGTACAGTTTTTAAGTCCTGGTGAGTTTATACTGAGTAGATCAAAGCTTTAAAAAAACTTCAGGAGGTGGAATTTATTAAAAGCAAAGTCCCTGATTAAATGTGTTGTTTATGAAATGTTCTAGTTTTCTAGCCCTAGAAACCAGAGTCATGTCTATTCCAAATAGAAGGTTCTCTGTAAGTAACAGCAAGGTAGGTAGCTGTCCTGTATTTCTGCAGTAGTGTAAGAGACAGGATGGATGAATGCTGGGGAGCATCCAGGAATATAAAATGTGTCTAAAGTTGGAAACGTGTAGGAAAAATGCTTATCAGATAGAAACCATCTGCAGACTAAGATCTGAAAAGGAATTCAGATTGCAGAGGAGTTCAATTCAGTTGTCTGACTTAGTTCAGGCAGTTCTGCTAGGAGTACAGAGGACAGATTTAGGCATTTGCTTCTGGCTTAAATGGTCCGTGTGGTTCTCATCCCAGTTCTGCATCCAAGTGTAGTGGAATAAAAGGGCCAATTTGAATTCATGATCTAAGAAGATTCCTTTGTATCTACTAGTATGCTTATGCTAATGGTTGAATAGTTTTCACTGAAAGTGTAAGACAGACCACTCAATTTCAGATTCATCAGCATATTATGTAGGCTACAAAAACGGAATGTGAAGGGTTAAGCTTTTTTTTCTGTAGCTAATGCATTATTTTTCATTGACAAACTCCACAAAAAAGAAGCAGCAGCAATGCTCATTCTTCTAATAACAGACTTCAGCATCTGCTTTTATTTCTTGTTCTTTCAATTATCAGGATATTTTTGGTAGTGCTGTTTACAGGCTGAGAGCTTTCAAAAAAAACAGTGAGAGGTGGTTACATTTTCAGAAGATTCAAAAACTAAAGTGTTCTTTATAGTAAAATGATTAACAGAAATAAGGAAAAATTTCAATTGCTTTTCTCTCCATTGAGTATGGCAGGTAAAAGCCCTCTGTGCAGATAAAGTGAAAGTAGTAATAATGCATGTGGGAGTGCCCACATTAGAGTAGGCTCGTCATCTGGTTTTGCATATCGTCCACACAGAAAACTGGAAGGAAAAAACCTACAAAACATTGGAACATATTATATCTTTACCTTCAGTGCATTTCACCTCATCCTTTACAATTAATTTCCTTCCCTCTCCTGTCATTTTAGTGGTTTATAATCAAAATGGAACACCTTAATCTCCTGGCAGGGTGGAAGTCCTTTACCAGTAAGTCTTGTGTGATATGGTTCACTTTTAGCACAGAAATAGAAGTATAAAAATATAGTTCCTACCATTAACATAGTAGATTGAAGTAATACAGCCTGATGCAATACTGGGAAAATTGTAGCAGATTCAATTTTCCTATCCCTTCATAAGTTCTGAATTTAATTACTTGGGTGACATTCTTCCTACAACAAGAAGGAATTTTTGTATTATTTCAGTGAAGTTATACAAAAAAACGTTTGGCCCAAAACTTCTTAACTACTTAACCACAGTCACTTTGCAGAAGGAAAATGGAAGTCATTATTTAAAAAAAAAGACTTCCTATTATTGTAAGACAGAGAGTGATTAATGAATTGTATGAATAATTTGGATGTTGTAACCACCTACTGTTTTCGTATCTTACTGAGAAATGTCAAAAGATGCAGGAACGAAATTATTCCAAGTCCATTTCCTTCCAGTTCCCAGTGTCATACCCAGGCTTAGTAGCTGACAAAGTCCTGCTTGCCAAAAGCTAATGTTAGCTGGTATTATGTTGGCCTGAAAGAGAGATCATCATTTTAGCTAAGGTTATAATGACTTTTCCTGCCATTACAATTCCCAGTTGGCAGAAGACCTACAGCAATTGGGTCTTTCTAACAAGCTATGCTGGCGTACTTGTGTTGTGTCAGTTCCATATTCCTTACTTTACAGATTTTACTTCACTTGGAAATCTTGCTTTCAAGTTAAGCATTTTTGTAGCTGACATTTGTTTTAGCAATTTATAGCTGTCCTGGGCATATATCCCAACTCTCAGATTAAAATGTTGTTCGGAGAGATACGAAGAAAAGTGTTCTCTAAATCTTTCTGTAAAAAAATGAAGAGAAAAAGAAAACACTTTAAAACTGTCCTCTGCTTTAATACTGTGTAGAGATGATAAAATAAAGATGGTGGGCAAGTAATATTGGCATGCTTGGCATACTTTCACTTGTTTTGATTTACACTTGGTTAGAATTTGGATCAGTATCTCTGATAAGAAAATGCTTTGTAGTGTGCACTGTTACTTTGCAACAAATATTATGCTTAATTTTATTTCAAAATGGAAATTTAGCTGGCATGTAGGCTATAATATCAAATTCAGATTAATAGATTATATCTGATGTCACCAAGAATTATTCAAGAACTTTAAAACACCAAAGCTTTTTCCTTACTGACCACCTGCTATTTTTAAAGCCCAGAGGGAATTTTACTTTAACATCCAAAGGGATTTTTTAAACATATTTCGCACATTTTCCACTAGCTTTTTGTTCAGACGTTGAAGCACCAAATACAAGATTGTTGTCACTTTGACAAGTGCATTACGTTCTGAGATACACATGAATTCCTACAGCAGAGGTGAACAGGCAAACAGTTATTCTGTGACAACAGTACTGATAAGAGGAGGTGAACAAAATGTCTCTGTCTGTATTTTTGCCTGTGTACCATATATATGCTACTGATTTGTAGCAGGATATTCAAGCAGCTTGTTAGGTTGCCCTTGCTACCCTAAGTGCTTATTTATTTTCTTTTTAACTATTAATTGTTTTTTCTTGTTTCTGCAAATAGAAACTCCTATCTCAATTCACACATCAAGACAGCCAACATTTGTGCTGGTTTTGTATAAATGTCTTCTGTTATTGTACTACAACTTAGTTTTCCAACAAGAAATTGGAATTTCTCTTTCTACGTGTAAATCATTATTTACCTCCATACCATGCAGCTGAACAAAAAGATATAAAATATTTAAGTCACCTTAAAGTCAATGGAAATAACTGACCCTTTGGAAAGTGTCCTGAGGTTGTTTTCCTTTAGAGTAGTTATAGAAACATCAAGGTTAAGAGTTTATCCCTCACTCTTAACATTGTATTTTCACTTCACTGTTACTCCATTGAGTAACTGGATAAAGGTGAAGCTTGAGGAGTGACAAGGAAGGTGACTCTTACAGGAGAAATTGATGTTAGAGTAGAGCTCTCTTCAGTCAGATTAATGGCTTGAATCAATGGATCTGAGATGTCCTTCTGTACCCAAAAATTCCTGCAGTTTCTGGTGTCCTTTTGTCCCCATCTTTTGCTGCAAAATTAAAACATGTTTTGAGATAACTTTTTGGGGTTTGCAAACCAAATAAAGGATAATAATGCCAAACCAGCTGCAGCTTCAGCAAAATTGTTGAAAAAAAATCAATTTCCAATGTGTAATATTTTTAAATAAATGAAACTAGATGTTATTATTGCAGTTGAGACTTTAAAGATTTCTTGTACAAGCAGAGTCCAACACTGTTTTTTCACTGTATCCTCTCAATTTTGACAACATTAAGATAGAAAATAATCAAATTACTTGCTTTAAAATATATACCAATAATAATTCACTGGTATGAAAACATTGTGAAGGAGAGTGTGAAAATCTTTTCCAAAATATTCAGTGACATGACAATACAAGATTATTCACTGACTATGACAAAGGGTTAATAAATTCTAATGCTCTAGCATAAGATTTCTTCATAGTCTAACCATGGAAAGCAGAAATTGACTTTAACAATTTCCCATAGCTTTAAAAAAACAAACAAAAAAATGAAATGAAATATTTTTAAAGAGAGAAAGATGCTCACTGGCAGAAAAATAAAATGATAGTTTGAAAGAACCACAGTATATGTTAGGATAAGTGGCCTGATGCTTGAAAATATTGATGCATTAATTGAAACATCAAATTAGAAATTATCATTTAAAGAGACTAAATCATGGGAGAGAATCTGAATCATATCAATTGTTCTTCATGAAAAATAAACCTACAAATTTTAGTTTCAGAAACACAAATTATATAGTCAGAGTCAGTCCTTTAATTTACACTTCCAGATAATAAGAGCATTCCTATATTAGTACGTGACTAATTCTCTTTGTTAATTGTTAAGTTTAACACATAATGTAACAAATTTAATTCCTGGTTCTCACATTAGAAAGGAGACTTACTGCAAAGACCTTTTCATTTTACTTCAAGCAAAGTACTGATATCTTTAAAGATATTAAAACTGAAGGGAGTAAGAAATGAAAACAAACAATATGATCAAACAGAGATCTCAAAAAAGCACTTTCAAATATGTGTGTCCTGGTGTAATCTATACCCTTGACACACAATATAGGAAGACAAGCAAAACTTTTAAGAATAGGATTCACTGAAGCAATTTCTTCATTATCAAAAGCTGCCTTAAGTTGTAAGCAGGAAAATCCCTCCTCTATCTTCTGGCAGCATTCCTCCTTATGCAGCCCAGAATATCATTCACCTTCTTTACATGCAGGGACACACTGCTGGCTCCTATCAAACTGTGTCTACCAGGGTCTCCCAGTCCTATTTTGTGGAGCTACTTTCCAGCTCCTTGGTTCTCAGTGTGTACCGTGCATGATGTTATTTGTACACAGATGAAGGAATTTACACTTCCCTTTGTTGAACTTCAAAATGTTCAACCCATTTCTCCAGCCTGACAGGGCAGCATGACCCTCCAGTGTATCAGCTGCTCATCCCAGTTTTGTGTCATCACCAAATCTGCTGATGGTATGCTCTACCCCATCATCCAGATCATCAGTGGAGATGTGGAACAGGACTTGAACCAGTGCTGATGTCTGGAATACATTGCTAGACACTCATCTCCAAGCAGAATTTGTGTCTCTGATAAGTAGTTCTCTGGTTATGATCTCAGATTATCATTTGAATTAGAGACCCAGAAACTTTCTCTTAAAACCTAGGTGTAGAGAAAAATCTACTCCTCTCTAGGGCAGAGGTAAAATTTGGATTCAGTTTTCTATTTTCCTGCAATTTTTAAACCTGTTTAATTTTTCACAAGGATACTTACTGAGGTCACAGACATCTATGGCCCAGCAATCTTAAGGCCTGTGGTTAATCAAGTTTACAAGCACTGACTAAACGCTGATTAAATTGGGAGCAAAAAGTGGAAGTATATACATTAAAGCAGATAACTAAGGAAAAGCATCCATGAGGGTTTCGACATCAACCTGCCAAAATTGTAAAATATAAACAGCCGAAATAAAGGTTATTGGAACTGAACATAGATAAAAAAGAGACTTTTTAGCTTTAAAAAAAAGGATCACAAAATGGCATATTCTATAAAGACAGCTATTATTCTGAGCTCACTTTCTGCAAGAGTGGAATAGCACATAAATGTATATAAGATGAGAAATCAAATGAAAAATACATATTGATAAACTATGCCAAAAAATATAGATTTTGACAGATAGGAGTTACTGTGAGAATGACTGACTGGAATAAGAATTACTGAACACATAAATAGGATTTTGTGTATGTGTCAGTCTTAGATTTTCTGCTATTTTTATTTTATTCCACTGTGCAGGATGTCTTGAATGACCAAAATGATCTGAAGCAATTTAAAGACCTATTTAGGAAGCAGTTTACAAGGTGGAGTGAAATCTATGTTGAGCAAACTTGAAAGGCTTTGGAGGTTTGATTTAGATAAGCATACAAAGTGTGAATATTTATTTGAACCTATTTAACTTGTAGCTTGTTTTTGTTCTGTATCCAAATGACTCTTTCAAAGCTATATTGGATGAATATTTGTAATAAGAAAGAATATATTAACATCTTTTTAAGTGTTTGAACTTGAGATGGAAGGAAATGTTTTCCTTTTTGCCTGTGAAGTACTACTATATAACTGTAAAATATTGATATGTCACAGAATCACAGAATAAACCTAATTGGAAAGAACCACGAGGATCACCAAGTCCAACTCCTGCACAGCATCATCCCCAAGAGTCACACCGTGTGCCTGAGAACATTGTCCAAATGCTCCTTGAACTTCATCAGGCTGGTTCTGTGACTGCTTCCCAGGTGAGCCTGTTCCTGTGACCAACCATCCTCTGGGTGAAGAACCTTTCCCTAATATCCAACCTAAACCCCCCTTGACACAGCTTCAGACCATACCCTCGGGTCCTGTCACCGGTCATCACAGAGAGATCAGTGTCTGCCTCCCCTCATCCCCTCACAAGGAAGTTGTAACTGCAGTGTTGTTTCCCCTCAGCGTCCTCCAACCACTCCTCACACAACTTCCCTTCAAGGCCCTTCACCATCTTTGTTGCCCTCCTTTGGACACTCTCTAGCTTTATTTCCTTCTGATATTGTTGAACCTAGAACTGCCCCCAGCACTCGAGTTGAGGTTGCTCAAGTGCAGAGCAGAGCAGGACAATCCCCTCCCTTGCCTGGCTGTGATGCTGTGCCTGATGCCCCCCAGGACAGGGTTGGCCCTCCTGGCTGCCACTGCTGGCCCTTGTTCAACTTGTCATGAACANTTCAACTTGTCATGAACCAGGACCCTCAGGCCCCTTCCCATGTCACTGCTTTCCAGCATCTCTTTCCCTAGTCTGACTGTAAATCCAAGTGCATCCACCATCCCAGGTGCAGAATACTGCATTTTCCCTTTTGGAACTTCACATGGTTGGTGATTACCCAGCCCTCTGATTTGTTGAGGTCTCTCTGCAGGGCGTCCCTGCCTCTGAGGGATTCAGGAGCTCCTCCCAGTTTTATAGCATCTGTAAACTTGCTCAGTATCCTGGCCAGTCCTGTGTCCAACTCCTTTTTGATGATATTGAAGAGCATAGGGACTGAGATGGAGCCCCGAGGAACTCAATTAGTGACAGGTCACCACTCTGATGTCAACCCATTTACTGTAACTCTTTGTGCCTGACCTGTGATCCAGTTGCTTACTTATCACATGATGTATCAAAAGCTTTACTGAAATCCAAAAGGGTTACTTTAATTGCTTTCCCATGACCAGCTAGGTGGGTTGCTTTGTCTTGAAAGGAAATCAGATTTGAAAAACAAGATTTTCCTGTCACAAAGCTTTGCTGGATGTGACCAGTGACTGTGTCGTCTTTCAGGGTTTTTGCATACCTTCCAATATGGAAAGAATAATCTTCTACATACACACTCCAGTCTTTGAAGTGAGACTGAAAGGCCTGCAGCTTCCAGGGTTGTCCTTGGCTTTCTTGAAAATCAGGACAACATCTATCAGCTTCCAGTCAGCTGGGACCTCTATGTATTCATAAGACTGCAGAAAAATCAAGAGATGCTTTGAGATGACATCAGTTCACTCCTTGAGGATTATTGGATGAATGCCTTCAGGCCCCATAGATTTTTAGAGATCCAGCTGGAACAGCAGACTCACACAGCTTCAGGGTCATCTGGGAGTTGATCATTCTTACAGTCATTCTTAAAGTACCCTGCGATTTGGGGTACTGAGACACCTTTGGTCCCTCATCCGTGTTGCAGCAGGGGTAAATAATGCATCAAGCACTTCTGCCTTGTCCATGTCTCTGTTTGCGAGGTGATCATTTTCATCCTATAATGGGCTCATGATTTTTTTACACTGCCTGTTGCCATTAATATACTTGCAAAAACTACTTTTTATTGTCTGCCAGAGTTCTGGCCAGCTTCAACTTCAGTTGAGCTTTGGATGCATGAGTTTTCTCCCTACAGTGGCAAGCAGCATTTCTGTATTCTTCTTTTGTCTCCTCACCTTGCTTCCATTGTGCATACAACTTCCTCTTTTGTCTTATTTCCTAGAGAGGGTCTCTGTTCAGTTAGGCCAGCCTTCTGCCTCATCTGCTTTACTTGTGACATTTGAGAATTGCCTGGTTTTGTCCCCAGAATGTGATATTTAAAATGTTACCAGCACTGATGGACCCCAGCACCTACAAAAACATTTTCCCTGGGCACTTTATTTACCAGTTCCATGCACATGAGTAGTAGTCTGCTCTTCTCATGTCCAGAGCTGAGATTTTGCTCACACTTTTCCTCCTGTCAACACAAATTATCAACTTGCTCACTTCGAGATCACTATGGCCAAGATGTCTGCCAATCACAAAATCTTCTTTGTTGACAAGCAGCAGGTCGAGAAGTGCATCTTCCTGAGTTGGGTCCCTTAGGAACTGTTCCATAAAGTTGTGATCCAGGTTTTTCAGGAATTTTCTGTCCTTGGTTGCACGAGCTATGTGATGCTCCCAGTTAATTTCTAGCGAACTGAAGTTCCTCATGAGGACAAGACCAATTGGCTTGGAAGCTTCCTTTAGTTCCTCAAACAATAATTCATTGGTGTCACAGTTCGGCCCAGGTGGTCTACAGTAGACTCCTATGATGTCATTCACATTATTTGTTTGCCCTTCATTCTTATCCAGAGGCTATCAACTCTGCCATGTCCAACCATGTCATGAAGATAAGAAAAAAATATAGAAAAGAGAATGGAGAGAAAGAGCATACTATCAAGTACCGAAAAGGGGAGGAGAGTTACCTGAGGTATAAACAGTGTGGGCTCAAAGTCTGTCTTATTTTTATGGGCTATAAATGTTGCTAATTGACCATGGAATGAATCCATAATAAAAAGTTATATCTCTCAAAACAAACTCTTGAACAAAAATACCCATGAAAAGTAATATTGGAAAATTTTTAAGAAGAATTCTTGCAGGTATTCACTGATAGTAAAGTGTCCTAAGGATTCAAAATACACCAGTGTATAGAATTAACTGAAGATAAGACTTATGTGAGCAGTAGGTTATTTTTGTGTGCTATGTTGAACATCAGTTGTGGAAAAAGGCTTAGAAACTATTTTAAGACATCAAGTAAGAAAATACTTTGAAGGACTCAGGTTGATTAAGAGCAGAAAATATGGGTTTAGGAAAAAAAAGAAATTTATGCATTGGTGACTTTTTTTCCCTTCTAATGAAAACCACTATAGCTTCTGAGTTGAAGAGAGAAAACTGAAAGTTTAGTGTTTAAAATATTTTGGCAAGATTTGCATTGCAGGTGTAGAAGTTTTATATTAATAAATAACCGGAACAATAAAATTATTAATCGGCTAAATAATATTTAAGAAGGAAGTTTCTTACTTCAAATTTCAGGGGTTACTAGAAAGCAGGGCTTATTGTCTGGATAGTGTAATAGTGTGTCTTTTGGGGCAGTTTGAGAAATGCCCCAAAATCATTTGTTCATTCAGTCATTTTAGTGTATTACAACACTCTGAGACTAGCTCAGTCTCAGCAGGACCGAAAAGAGGCACAAGGGGTAGACATGAGATGTTGTGGTTAGGAATGAGTCCTCTCATTTCATTTCATCATTTCATCTCATTTCATTTCTAGAATGACTAGACAGAGATTTACTTTAATGTGTTACTAGAAAATTGTATTGTCTCTTTTAACCTTCCTTTTTTTTGAGAATTTTCAGTAGTTTTTAGCATATGTTTAATATTCAGCAGTCATCTTTCAAGCTCAGTGATTGAAGAGATGTCATGTTGTATTATTTCTCCTTTCTGAGTAGATGAGCAAGTGAGCAATGTATTTGTGGTGCTGCCGAGTCGTGCTGCTCCAAGTTTTGGACCGAATGGACATAAATTGACTTTGTGCCAAACTGACTTTGGCTTTCTCACTTCCTTGCCAAGAGTAAAAGACAGTGCTGTCACATGAAATCTTGTATTGTTTAGACTGTGTTGTGGAAGTCCACAAATTATTGAAGTTGAATTTCAGTTGTCCGGTTAATAAAATTTGAGAGCAGAGTTCATTCTCTATTTTCCTCATTTTTCTAATTATGTCCGATGCTTGCAAATCCACCATCCTTTTTTTGTATATTCCCTATCAAAGGGAACAAGAGAACAAAAAAAAGAACAGAGCAGCAGAACACCAAAGCTAACATAAAACTGTAAACCTATAGAGACAGAAATTGTAGATAAGTTCTACTATGTACTGAAAAAATAGTCCACAGCAGTGGACAAAGGAAACATACAGGCTACAACCTTCTAAGAGTGTCTTAATCTAATGTTGGAATAACATGATTATTAGTGAATACAGCTTTATTCCTTGTTCATTTGTCATCTTATTAAGTTCAATGCATATCTAGGTCATGTATCATCTGGTTTTGTTCATAAAATGGAACTTACAAACAGTTATTACCTCTCTAGATAGTGTTAACACCAGTCGACACATTTACAATTATATCTTTTAATTTAAAATGTCCATCTTGCAGCAAAACATAATTGGAAGAATACATGTTAGAATGGAATTATTTCTTTTCCAAACAGAGAAAAAACCCAGTCACTGATGATACAAAATTGTGAAGGTATTGAGATAGGAATCCTACAACCTTGTTTCTCTTCTGAATTATGAACAGAAGAGACATGTCAGGGTGTGTTTTATCTAGAGAGACTTCTGACTATAGGGTTATTGGTTATCCAAGCCTCTATTTACTTCTAACACTACATAGTTTACAAATATTACTGTGTTGTGTCATTTTCATCTTTTTCCCCATTAATGAACAACATTTTCAGCTTTCAGAAGTAAGGAGTTCTTTTTTTTATTAAAGTAAAAGTTTGCCTTGCCAGTCTTGAGCATGTTAACTTCATACCATTACTGTAATTATTAGTTTAAGAAAAAAGAGCTCCAGGAGGGACAAGTGGTTCAAGTTTAATAAATTATTAAAACTATTTCAGAACACATTACTGTATAAGTATTAGTTTGCAAAAAACTGATAACAAAGCTTGCCTTTCCCCCACATTTCACAAGAGTGGTCTCAGGCAAGAGACTGCAGCCAATATGCTTTAATCTATGTGAAAGTAAAAATGGCTTTTGTGTCTAACACAGAAACATTATAGGCTTGGCTTTTTTTCTTCTGAAGGATTTTCATTAGGAGTTCAGAATAATAGGTCAGTGTTCAAAATATCCCATAACTGCAACACATTTTTCAAAGATCTGGCTTAGGACTGAAATTGTGTAATAGTAGTGTAATAATGTGCTCACTTCAAGTTTTCAAGGTCATATTTTCTGTTTGCCAGATCATTTGCAGAACTCATAGGCATGAGTGGTTAATGTAAAGCAGAAAATACTTTGATAATGAAAGGAAAATTCAAGAAAATCAGGAGTTTTATATAAAGATATAATTTTTTGGCAGATTGTTTTGATTATATATTTTTGATTGGGAGGGTTTTTTTAATTAGCATCAGAGATTATTATTTATATAATAAAAGAATTGGCTATAAATCCTATTTTAGTAATTTTTTTACCTCTTACCTAATAATTACATTTTTAAAATTTTAGTAAAAGATATATCCCCTTGTTTTAAATACATTTCGAACTTCCATTTCATTGAAATTAATAGACTTATGAAGCTATGTAGAAAGGCAGAATACGTTTAGTTCTGTTTCTAGCTTTCTATCAGTTTTCATATTTAGGGGACTAGGGGCTAGAGTCACTAAAGTGAGGCTTGCTCCCAGCACTCCAAAGCAACTCACACATTAAAGCTGTTGTAGGCTGACTGCAGACAGGCAGGTCACAGTCTAGTGTTTGTTTTAAGGTGTTTTTTGAAGCTGAGGATTGAGTGGAAAACCTGATCATATTCCATTGTACTTACACTGGGCAAAGGGAACACAGAGTTTTGAAAACCCCAGAAAACCCAGCCATCTAGTTCATTGAATATTTTCCCATTACAGAAACTGTTGACAAAAGCTGCAGGCAGGCTCACAAGATGGATGTCAGGCATATGTCAGGAACAGAAAATATCAGAATTGATGCTGAAGATGAGAGGGCTCTCTGAAAGAGGAAGTAGTACAAAAGTGCTGTTGAATTGTCCTCTACAACAGCAGATACACACCAGCAGATACAGTGAGCCTGTGTGTAGTATGCCCCTATCCAAATACTTCATGATCAGAAAGTCTCAGAAATAACTGAAAGTAAACAGCATAAGAACTCTGCGATGTATCGCAAAAATCTTGTGCTTTGCATTTTATTATTTGGAAAATGAACAAACAGGTTTTGTGGACCATTTTGTGTCTCCGGAAGCAGGAGAGACACAAATTCCGTTACCCTCATTTTACTCTTGAAGATTTTTTACTGCATCTTATAAAAGTGATACAGTAAATCCTCCTGTCACAACTGGCAGGAATCCTTTTGTTCCTAAACACCATAGCCTGCACATGAACTCTGCCACAACTGAGAAGTTCAGTACACTGATATTTGGAAGTGTAAAGAGTGTGGAATCTCCTGTGAGAGATGAAAGTTGTGTTCTATTAGATCTTGATGATGAATCATTTCCAAGTAGGGAAAAGAAATTATTCACACCATTAAATTTTCACACACACTGTGTTTTTAATTTAATAAAAAGCTATGTAAAGACACATAAAAATATGTTTATTATTTTGGAAGATAGTGAAAACTATTCTTTCAGAAAATAGTTTTGCTAGTTTTATAACATTAAACATCTTTCACCAGTATTCTAGATTTTTAGATGCCATACCTTAAATTACTGACAATGAACCCTGAAAAGCATACTTATGTTTATGATGCTGTTTACTCTAATCTCTGTGGCAAATGAAACGCTGACATAAAAACAGCCACATTTCCATTTTTCATCAAATGTGCGGTTGATATTTAGAAGTAGGTGGGCACACTTCACATTTAACAAATGATCAGTTGGGTAATTTTAATGACAAATATGTCTCTGTGTGGTCTGCCATTTTCCAGGCAGAGCATTTATTCCTGTCAGCACTGCTGTGAATTTCAGTACATCAGCTACACAAAACTGAACTCAGTCTTTTACCTGCCTTGGGAAATATTCAACACATTTCTGATTTTCTCCTAAAGTGCAGCTGACTAGGACGCAGTGCATCTTAAATTAACAAGGATTCATCAAAGAATAATGATTGTCACTCTGACCCCATGACTCTTTCCCACTCTACACACCTAGTCACGTGTACTTGCATGTATAATTCCTCTAAAGCATGCCATGCCACAAAAAATCTGTGTCTGTGTGTGAGACAGGACAATTCTGCTGTTCTAACAGCTGTGGAAGGACACAGGCATCAGGATTCTATTGACATGAAGCTTTTCAGAAGAATCTCTTGCAATGCTTTTGTTTTACATAATAAACAAACATTTTTGTAGTCTTTTGTACAAAATTTGTTGATATTTTTCATTTAAATTATATTTTGTACAAAAAAAAAGTGAGTTATGCTTTGAAATATGTTCTCACAGATGTACAAACTCACTTTTAATAATTTCTGCTCTCATCCACCTCATTGCATATTCCCTGTATTTTCTGTATCAGGTCTAGGTATAAACCTAGCACATACTGATACCAAGATGCAGCTGAAGCCTTGTCTCTTCCATTGGGTTTCTTATGAAAAGCTGAATGTTGTGAGTGGTATCAGCATTAGGAGTTCCATGTAGGGAAAGAGAAGATATGTAGAGAAAGATCATACGATAACATTTCTGGTGAAATGGAGTTGTTAGCTACAAGCACGGATCCTGGCTATGTAACTGTTATGGATCATTGCTCCTAAGAACAGCAGAAAAACTCTTAGCTTGTAGGGCCTCTTTTTCCCTCATTAGCAGAGTTCAGAGGTTAGGAACTAGAAAACCCCTGAGATTCATTCCAGTTTTAATTGAATTTGAGTTCAGTTTGTTCAGAAATAAGAGCAAATTCTGTCCGTGGACATGGATACTGGAAAGGCAACAAAAGGGTGGAAGGATGTCTGTATCATTGCTTTGACACTGAGGTACTTGAAATTTCACCTGTTGGTTTTGCTTCTGCATAATATAACAAGATTTATTTTTGTCCTTATTAAAAATTCTAAAAATTTCTCTCTTGACCTACGGGCTGCAGAAAAAGAACAGGAAAAAAGCAGTGAAACACTTGAGTCCTGCAGTGTTACAGAGCAGCATCAATTCTTGATTTATCACCTTTCATTAGATTGAAATAAAAAAAAAATAAATTACTAATAGCTATGAGAAAATGGGATAAGACAAATGAAGGTGTGGGCAGTAGTAGCTCTTCTCTACATTCTTGGCTTCAGATATTTAGTATTCTGCCCAGAGTTCCAGTCCTTTATTCTCTGCCTGCCTCTTGTTTCTTGTTTTTCTGGCATTCAGCCTTACTTTGGCTGAGCTGATAAGAGACAGCTGGCACAAAGGCTTATTTGCATTTTCTCCAGCTCTGCAGTGACTCAATGTGGTAGGTAACAGCTATGGAGGTGGAAAAACCTGGGATAAACTAAGATTCTAGAGGAAATGCAAAGGAGAGAAAAAGTAATTAGATGGAAAGCAAAGTCAGCATGGGCTACAGAGATCAGTGCTTCTGAAAATACACTGTGTGGACAGGAACATGCTTAAAACCTTCAAAAGGAGACTAGTTCTCTGCAGAAATGTACCAAATAATGATGGATTAGATGTGGTGAAAGATAAGGGATTTATCTGGGAAAGAATTCTTAGGTTGGGGATTTTTTTTAGATTTTTGTAATCTTAATTAATATTCATAAAAGCAACAAAACAATGATGGTCTTATTTTCCAGTTTATATTTGTATTTGACATAAATATATCCAATAGATTTGGTAAACATATCTATGATGAATGGAGGAAAAGTAAATTCTTGACATACATACCAATTTGCAGTATTTTCTAATCTGCAGTCTAGAATATTTGTGGTTTTAATTTCTGGTTTTCTTAGTTTTTAAATGAAAATAGATATTTTTATATGCCTATATGGATGGTTTCTCTGTCTTTGTGTCTATGATTTACCCCTTACTTTATAAGAAAATTCAACCAAAATGTTATTTATACTCTAAAAAATGTAGAATGTCCTAAAGAGCAGGAATTACAAAAGTGAATGTTTAGATAATGAAAAAACTGCAATCACATTTCTTACATTTCTCATTTGATTTCTTCCCAAATTATTTATTGGAAGACATGAATACCAAGAGCCTGGAAAGTTTGCTTCTGTTCATGATTTCACTTAAATCATTGCACAAGTTAGAAACATATTTGATTTCCAGCTGATTGCTGGTATCCTTAGAGATGATTGTTTTGCAGAAAAATGTCAGAGAAATATTTAAGAAGAAGTTGAAATTGATCCCTTAACATGACTAAGAATAAGCCTCATCTTAGCATGTTGAAATTGTATGAGAACCTAAAACATACTTTTCTAGATCAGATCAAATGGTCCACCAAGTTCAGTGACAATAAGATAATGCTTAGGGAAGACAAACAAATCTGACCAATACCTCATATTCATTTTTCTCATATTTCTCCACTGTCTTTGGATTAATGATCTTGACTGCTCTCTTCATCATCTAGTTTACAAGCCTTATTCTTTTTTTTTAATCCCTTTTCAAAGCAGCTGATTCCATCTACCTCCACAATCTCCCCTAGAAAGAGATTCAAGAAAATTTCAACCAACTATGCAAAGAAATATATTCTTTCCTCTATTTTAAGTGGATTGTGGTTGTCTGAATAGATATTCTCCAATTCTAGGGTCAGAGAATTAGCTGACTAACTGTTCCATGTTCATCCTAGCCATTTAACTAATGAATTTGAAACCATGATCTTCCCTCATTCTTCTCTACATGTCAGTTGCCCCCTTTGTGCTTATTCTTTCTCTAGGAAAGCTTTTTTGAGATACAGGGAGCAGCAGTACAGATGCCACTACAAAACCTACACACTTTAAAGCTTTCCAGAGAAGGGTACTGATGTTTCTTCCTCTCTTAGAGAGGAAAAGAAAGAGAGAAAAAAATTATATGTAATAGTCACTGTAGTTAAAGCTAAAATTTGACAGTATTAAATAGGATTTGAGGGAGAGAACATAATAGACAGAAATAATTTTTAGTTTGTCATAAAACCTGTACAAAGTGTGATTATGTAATTGTTTTGATTGCACATAAGAATAGTTTTCCATGGATAGACAATATATGATTACTTATACAAGAACTAAAGCTGCAGATTTTGTGGTTATTCTGAATATTCTCTCCTGTGTTTATGATAACTGCCAGTTAATTTGTCACAGAAAATTTTGGGATCAGACAGTATCACAGTGACAGGAAGTGTATCTTGTACTCCACTACAGAGTAATAAGAGTTCAGCAAGAGTGAAAATTGTCAGGATATCAAGTAAGGGTTTTAGAGTTCAGAAAGACTGCTCTCCTCAAAGACAGAGATGAGTGTTCCTGAGGCTCCAATATCTTCAACTGATAAGAGTCAGGAAAGGTTCATGCAACTCTCACAGTTCTGGAACTGTCATTAGAAAATCATTGACATTCTAGCCTTCCCCTAAGTGTGTCTGATAATTTTAATGAGATCCTAAATAAGTTCTAGCTTGACTAAGAATAAGAGGGGTTCATATAATCAAATATGATTCTATTTCTTCAGTCAGTGTCTAAAAAAGCAAATTACACACATAATGCATCATGGGTTAGGTTTATGTGCTTGGTGGAAAGAAATTATTTTCCAAAGTGCAGTGGACAGGGAAAATAAAGATCTGCTCTTGAGACATGATATCCTTCATGTAAAGATGTTCAAAACAATAAAAGAATAATTCTTTTTCTTGATGATTTGTAACACAGTAAAAGGTGGGTACACTAGAGATGGAATGCACCTGATTGTTCAGTCAGTAGATTCTTGGTACAAAATATCTCTGGGTCTAAGCACTACTAAAAGACTTACAGGGCTCACACTCATATTTCATGTGTACAGACAAAGTAGTAGCACAATTGTTGCTACTACAAATTATTACAGATCTGGAGAAAAATCATGTCTTTGCAGCAGAGATAAGGGAAAAGAAGATCTGAATGCCTTTCTCTTCCTGCTTTTTCTTTTTCCCCCTCATTTTCCTTTAAATATACATTTTCCACAATTTTAACTTCTATTTAGTGACCTATAACCTCATCTGTTTTCAAGGGCACTTCAATTTAAGAGCAGCAGCAGGAATAGCAGAAGTAGCAGCAGCAGGGATTCTGCCTGTGTAGCTATGAGAAGTATTTCAGTAATGAAAGGGATAATTTTGGCTCCCTACCTCTGCTGTAATTGAAAGTCTAAGATAGTGCCTATTTCATTTAACTTTATTGCTTGAGTTCAATTGTTGTATAGAAGGGAAAGCAACGCTAGAATAATGTCTCTACTAGTGCTTTCCTGTCCATTCACCAGTTTGAAACCTAGCATTAAAGTTCAAAGGAAGAGCAATTAGACACATTCAATTATGAAAGAGGAAGAAAAACTATAATTACAAACTTCAGTGGTGAAAAAGGATTGCTTACCAAATATTTACTTACTAGTTCTTACTACCAGGTTATCTCCAGTGGGATGGGAACTAAGTAACATAGCAACAGAATTGTCCAGGTAATGCTGAATTTAAATAGAAAAATTTTCAGTATTAATTGCAATTACTTGTAAATTAATGGCTAAAGTTGTTCCATCTATTGACAAAGAATAGCCCTAAATCTGCAAAGTGTTGAAGTATTTTCACTTTCTAATTTCTCAATTGCCAATGAAGATATGTAGTACATTTCACAGTACTCTGATAACAACTATTCTTGTACAATATGTTTTTCAAACTTTCTTGCCTTTTTTCTGTTGATATGATATCTGAGTGTCTACAACATCATACATGTGAAGAGAAGTACAATAGGATTAACCATTC
>VZTB01003119.1:523770-568020 GCA_013397245.1 Thryothorus ludovicianus | reverse complement strand
ACCATTCTAAATATATATTAAATAATATGCTCATGATTTTCAGTTATTTGTATCACTGTTGGGAAAAAAAAAAGATTTTGAAAATAGGTACTAACTATATTTACTTTAAGATTTAAGAACTATATTTACTGTCTTATAAGAAACTGTAGACCCACAATGCTCAGTTTTCCTCCTACCTTGACATGGCATCAGTTGGCTTCTCTTTTCAGAATAAAACTCATGTAAATATTCTGCAGTGATAAGTCTAAAAAGTCCAGTTTTATACTTATTGATACTTACATTACTATATTTCAAGTAAAATTAAAAGATCTACTATGGATTTAGCTCCTTTAAAATCAGAGCAAAATTTTTCTTTGTACTTAATTCATGGGTATGGAGAGGGGTACTTAATATTTTATAACAAAATTCAAGATAAGAAATGCAGGGAAAGACACTTCAAGGACATGAAATAAAAAGAAGCCATAAACAATCATACTCTTCTGCCTCTTCTGCCTTCATGAAGAGTGGCAGTGCCTTGTCTGTTTTTCATGTTTTTATATTTTACTAGCTGCTCAGCACTGTAAACTCTTTTTAATAGGTGGATATTTCTAATAGGTATAAAGGGATGGAGACTCATTTAGACTTTCCATTCTATACCAGTCATACTTTTCTGAGTCAATACATGTCTAATTCATGTTCTATGAAGAGTCAGGCATCCTATACTGGTGTTAAAGAACTGCCATGGAAATACAGAAGCAAAGATAAAAGAGAAGGACAAACTGAGTATCACTGGGATGTGATGTGATGGAGAAGATCTCTGACCAAGATGATTGTGGGGATTCATAGCTATGTAGTCATTAGATTAATCAAAGATAGAGAAGAATTTGGTTTGGGTACAAACTGAACAGGGGAGTGGACATTATTAACTGATAACTTTGTGAGTTCAAACCAACCTGCATAATGTGAGTCCTTGGATAAAATATTTACTTGTTGCCCTAATTTATTCAGTTTTCTGATGCACTTTACAATTTGATGTTTTTCATAATTCCTAGTTCTTTCTCACACACAGGTGTTAGAAGCATGTTTATGTTAAGATGAAGTTGTTTGCATACCTTCTCTTAGAGTAAAATCAACCGATGGGCAGTTGTCTTAACCAATGGGATCGGAGAGGTGTCAACCTTCCCCTCCAATCCCTGGTTTGTGTAGAAATACTATAAATATAGAGTCAAAAGTTGTAATAAATAGTTTTATGCCTTTTCACTAGACTGTGTTTGTGTGTGTCATTGAGTGTCCAACAACAACAATTTACTCATTAACATTTTGGTTATCTACTACTTATTCTGTAATGAAACGTTTTATATACTTATAAGCTATTTTGTCTCTGTTACAACTTTGTGAAAATAGTTCCAGTTAAATAGTCCAGTTCTACTTGAATTATACTTTGATGTCCATGTGAAAGCATTCACATGTCACTATTTAACATCAAAGACAATGGCACCCCTCTCAGAGCAACTGCTTCCTAACCTTACTCAGCAGAGCATGCAGAATTTCAAATTATTGGACAGTAATAATTGGATTTCAAATTACATACACACAGTTTGCCCTCACTCAAAACTCTTTCCTAATGGTGCTGAAAGATGCAGTAATAGTGAAAAAAACATGTTTGTAGTTTCATTTTTCTATATATTTACTTGGCTCTGTTATGATAAGGAAATAAGTAAAGAAGGACATCAAAATTAACCTTTATTTCTGTACCAGAGAACTAGACCTCTGTTGCCACAGATCATAAAAATGGGGATGGATTTTTGACACATGTTGTCATTTCTACCCTAAATATCCTAGAAACCTAATTAATTGAAATTCATGAGGAATTTTACTGCCTATGGCAGTGAGATTGGAACTAGATTATTTTCAAGGTCCTGTCCAACCCAAACCATTCTACGACTCTGTGATTCTGTGATTTTATGATAATTTTTTCAAGTTCCTCCTAGGCAGATCAAATTAAATAATTTCTATTACCATTAGAAGGTAACATCTTGCCTCTGCTCTGCTGCCCAGTAAAAAATTCCCTGCAGTGTCCTTAAAGATTGATATGAGATAGAAAATATAAATTTCACTTGCTTCACTTGTTGTTTTGGCTCCAGCACAGTATATGCAATTTAAGTAAATTTAAGTATATAGTACAATATAAGTACAATTTAAGTATATAAGATTTGTTTCCTCCCAATTATATTTTTTTCAGGTACTATTTAGGGACTCTGGGTGTTTTGTACAATTGAACGGGAAAGTATAAAATGGAAAATAGTTTAAGATTTTTTGAAAAGAGTTTCAGTTTTCCTGGATATTCTCATTTTCCATTATATGTGAAAAAAAACAGAAAATTACGACTGTATAATTAAAAAAAGGGGATCTGACACATGGTTTGATTCCAGGAGAATGAAAATATTCTCAGTTCTGAAAAGCAAGTAGAAATAAGCAAATAGAATTTCTTCCTGAATATTCATTAAAATTTGACCTGTTGGGAAGCCTTAGCTTTCCTTCCACAGTGGAATGCTAAATCTCTGTTGATAAGGGAAACTATGTGAAAATTAAGATCAGTAATAGAATTATAGAATTCATGTAATTATATGGGAAGAAATTTCATATTACAGAAAAGTAAGCTTTGTATATGTACTGAACACAGCATTTGCGTACCAGATTTGCTGAGGAGTTTGATGTTAGGCTATCTGTAGGGTACGTGAGGTTTACCTCACCACCATTCCTTAACAGGCAAAACAGAAACTATTTTGCCACTCTTGTAAGTGTCATAGCTATTTTTAACTGCAAAGACTTGCTTAATTCTTGGTAATATTCTGTGAATGTTGTAGGAAGGGTGTATTTAAAAAAAGATGAAATTATACTCAATGCAGACTGAAATTAGAAGAAAAAATATGCTTGATATAAAGATGGAGAAAAATTCTTTTCTAGGACAAACTGGAGAGAGTGAAATTGTATTTGGGATTATGATTGTGTGCACACTGCGCACTGGGATGAGGCAAGATTGGACATATTCACACACTATACAAACACTGGATTTATTCCAAGGTGTGGGCTGAATTTCAGATAGGTTACTCTTTTAAAGGAATGATATTTTCTTTCCTATTCTATCACTTCAACTTCTGGACATATAGTTGCAGTCTTGGTGAGAGCACCCCAGTTGAAATGCACATAATAATAGGTATACTTCCTTTATTCTGCAAGATATAGAGGTCAAAAATGTTGTTTATGCTGGATGGATGCTTACAAACTCAAGCTTTTCCCTAATGGAATAGTCTTGACAGCTGAGATTGGTTCAGCTTCATGACATTCAGAAATGCATCAGTACATGTCATATTCTTCACAGCAGGATACTTTATGATTATGTCCTGTAAATTGCTCTGCAAACGCATAGGTATAAAATAATTTTAAAATATTAGGAATGAGGAACCAGAAATCCAATTAAAGAATATTGTGACGATAAAATACAACAATAGTATATCTAGGGTAAAAAAGACTGTTAAAAAAACAAAAATGGAAACCACCCCCCCCCCCCCAAAAAAAATAAAAATTACAATTATGCCTCTGTGAATGATTTGTTTAAATGAAAATCAACCTTACAAATAAAAATTAACATTATTTCATCAGGAAACTCACATACACCACGAATCATGAATACAATTAAAATTTTATTTTGAGACAAGTGTATTGTCAGAGGCTTTTTTTTCTTCTGATATAACCAAGATGAACCTTAGGGATACTCTATCTTCTTTGAGCTTGTAAAGCTTATGTCTTCAGCCTTGTGAGATGTGCAGCGTGTGGTGGAATTATTGTACAGTGTTCGTCAGTAAGGAATAGCAGTCTCAGGAATAGCTAATTCTGCCAAATATTCTCTGAGGTGATTAATTGTTACTCCTTATTTCAGTAAGTGACTAATTTATGTTGCCAGAGATTTACGGCCTTCTGTTTGGCATGTGACAAAGTGATTCCAAACTGTACTAAGTTACTTGAACTGCAGTGAGGCTGGAGTAATTACAATGTTATATAAGTGGAATTTCAATGGAAACAGTTTAAATAGACCCAGGGAAGTGTTGCTGCTGTACCTGTGTGTATCTGCAAAGAAATAATGATCAATTGAATATTAAGATTTAATATATTTATTTTGTTTAAATTCAATAGTTACTTTGGAAGAAAGAATCATACATTACTTATCAGTTTTTTAAAAGTAAAGACTACCAGGAAAAATTGTCTGTTAAGTCAGTAAAACATATGGTTAAAAAATGGAAAGAAATGCTATTTCCAACATCTGCTGCTCTTGTCTCTTGAAATGGAGACTGGAACAGAATGTTAGTGTCGGATATAAAGAGACAAATTTCCTTGTCTCAGCCACATGTTCAGCTTAAAAAACAATGAAAGAGCTTCTACTAAACAACAGTTTCAGTTTTTTACTTACATTTATAAAGTCTTTCAGCCACTACTCAGTAGATAAATTTGATCCTATACCCACTTTTCTGTTTTACAATCCCATCTTGTTTTTGACTTGATACTTGAGTAAAAAAGATAGTATGTAATCATTTTTTGTCTGTCTCAGTTCAGTCAAGCCACATTTCCAAGTGGTTTGGTTTTTTGGGGTTTTTTTGTTGTTTTTTTTCTGTAGCAATAAGGGACGGAATTTTTTATTTAATGTGTGGAAAAAATTAAAAACATGCATTGGAGAATGCACATTATCTAAATTATTTTTTATTTTGTCACCTAGGGTAGACAGTGCTGTGAAGAGACAAAACAGAATTTCAAATCTTGAGCTAAATATTGCAAGATTTGGGACAGGACCAGAAGACCCAGAAACAGTTTCTGTTTTTATGGAAATCAATGTTGTGAAAAAAAGAATTCTTCTGGAAATGTGGTATTTTCATTACTCTTGTAAGATAAACAGAAAAAAGGTGCATCTAAGAGAATCCACTTTTGATCAGCAGTAATATATGTCAGGGATTTTTCCTCAAAAATAGATTCTACCACAGTGTGCCTGTCCAGTACCTTCTATGAATATGTCCAGTTTCTCTATAACACAGCTAAATCAACAATCTCCCCACAAGTTTGAAAGTAATTCTAAAATATGCAACTAAAGTAATGTCTCTGACAATGAACTTTCAGTGACTCAAGAGACTTCTTTATTAAACTTTCTAATAAATCAACCAACTTTATATACGGGTCAGATTAGGGATTTTCATACTGGTAAAAGGTTAAGCAAACCTCTATGCTGTTAGTATTTTTAATTTACATCTTTAATGAGGTGTAACATCGCCAGAATTGCTGGTTTAGCTTCCGTCTATTTGACTACACAGGACTTGATTTTCCTTAGATGTATTTGCAGTCATCTCATATATAAAAAAATAGAGAAGCATGTGAATATAGAAGGCAAAAATCATAAGAGTTCCTGCTTAACACAAAATAATTTACACACAGATAAGATATTTCCATGGACCATTCCAGTGCAAGCATATTATCACCCATCAGATTATTGGAATTGCTTTTAATTATGATTTCTTTGATTTAGTAAACTCCATGCCAGCATACTAAAATCTCAGGCTAACGATCTAATGTTTTTCATTGCAACCAGAAAGTGTTGAAAGTGTTTTGCTTCACTTTTTGTAACTCAAACACTGGTTTTTAGGTTACATTAATAATTATTATGTAAAAAAGGGCTATTTTTGTTTACTTTCTCTGATTATAAGTAGAATCTTCTTAGTATAGAAGGCTGTTGTTTTCCCTGATGACAATCAATGCAAATACATATGAGAAAATTCTTCTAAAATCACTGTAGATAAGAGGGGATAATGTTTCATGAGGATGTGACTATTAGCAGGTACAGAGCTTTGATGAAGAATAGCAGATTAAACTAAAATATTAATAGCAAATATTAAACTAATGAGAAGAACTGATTCAGCCTTATCAGGACATTTTTGCCTCTTTAATTTGAATTCAGAACTTGTTTTTCTGATAGTCTAAATTTCATTTACTTAATTTCCTTTATGGGTTTTTTTTTCCTATTACATTTTAGGGTGGAGTCTTTTGAGGTTTTTTTTTTTTGGTGGGGGGACTGTTATGGTCCTTTCAGAAAATTAACTTAAAGAGAAAAAAATTAAAAAAAAAGCTATAGTAATGCTGGCTAGAAATTAATATCATGAAAAACTAGAGGAAAGCTAATAGAGAAAACTAAAGAATATCAAAACATCTTGTAAAGTTGTATGATAGAGTCCAAATGTGGATAAATTGGTGTCTGCATGGTTACTTTCACCCTCACAATCTTCAGAACTGTAAAAGGGGAAATGGATCTAATTGAAATTCAGCTGTTAAAGTGACTTTTACCCACGACTACTACAAAGCCATGACATGAGTAGCTGTAGTCCTGCCAAGCACCTAACTCCAGCAGAGATAAGGGAATATAATATTAATACAAATATTTAAGATCCTTACAAGAAACCACAGATTTTTGGAAAGAAATCTATATTTCTTCATTAATGAGGATAGAAATTGATGTCCCATAAGGTATTTTTCTGGCCTTTTTCCTATGTTTGCTATTTCCAGCCTGTTTCCTAGTACACAATATTTCATTGAAATAGCTGGAGCTGCACTGAATGTCTGAGTCAGGGCCCAAAGGAGGAATTTCAGCTGCCATTATCTTCGCATGTAACTTATTAGCTGACCTAATGACATTCTTAAAGATCTTACCCCAAATATCAATATTTCTCTTCCAAAACCACAATATAGGCCACTTGGATTTAATGGGGCAGTGAAAAAAAAAATTAAAAAGTGATTCTGACCTTTAGTCTTTTTATTCAACTGTGTCTTCTACAAGAATATGTCTTTCTAAGAAAAATAGTATGAAGACAAAAGCTCACATAACAATCACATTTAACACATGTATGATTTTCATAGTTCTGAATTATTATTGAAATTTTCTAACAAATTCTTTTTACCTTTTTAAACTTCTACTGTTAATATTCTGTATGAATGCCTAGAAGAAAAAAATTATATATATATAAAATCTATCACAGGCTATTTTGTTCATTTCTGGGAGGGTATAGGTGTTTTGACCTTAAAATTGAAATTACTAAACTTTACCTTCAACATCCTCTAAGGACTCAGCTATTTCAGCACCATGAAATGAAGCTGCGAGAAATTCAGATTTATGAAACTTGCTGTAATTTATAGAGTGAATAAGCTAATATTTTAGCATGTTATATTTATAAAATTGAACTCAATATCTTTATTCTTAAAACAAAGGCAAAAGCTAAAAAGGAGCAAAATTAGCTGGTTTGTTCATTTATTTTGATATATCAGTCAGTAAAAATATCCATGTATTCAAAAGAGATTAGGTTTGGTAGAACTAGAATATGTTTTCCTTTTTAGCAGCAGCATACAAGACTCTGAAAGAGAAAAGCAAAAAAAAGAAAAAAATTACTCCAGTAGGGATCTTCTGGTACCTAACACGGAAGTAGAGAGAGAAGGACATTTTAACTCAAGATAGCAGCTGACAAAGGGGCGGGAACCGTGCTATGATAACCCTGCTGCCTTCCTCCGTGCTGATCAGGGACTGTTGTGTCTGCTTGGGCCACCCTGGCTGTTCTTAGGTCTAGAGCCTGCCCTTCAGGAAACAGGTGACTGCTTCAGAGGCAAAGCCATTAGCTCAACTTTTGCCAAATCCTTGGAGAAACCTCACTCCAGCTCAAAATTTGAGGGTACAGCTGCTCAGGAAAGGTGCACTCTACAGAAAGGATACCACAAATTCTTCTGCTGAATGTAAGATGTCCTTCAATTTGGGAATAAACATTCATGCTAAAACATAGATTACAATGTAGAATGATCCAGTATATCCTTAACATTAAATGTGGCTATTAACGATATTCTCAGCATTTCTATTTGCTCAGCATTGTCATTTGCACTTTATTACAAGTGTATATACATGTATACATACACAATATAATAAATCTGTACCAAGTTTTGCTATACTGCTGAATGACATCATGTTTAAGCAACAGCTATTGAAAGTATGAAAGGGCAATAAAAATATGACTCAGATCATTCTAAACCAGATTTTTATTGTTAACAACAGTATTCATACATAGCAAAATCTGAAATTTCCCACCCTCTTAAAATAACACAGACCTACCTACAAGGCAAAGGAGCAGCAGATGGCATTTTCTCCACACAGTACCAAGGTTTGCAAAAGCAATACTGACAGAAACGGGCTCACTGAAATAATGTGAAACTGGACTTAGCAGGGGACTTTATGGATGATTTCTCAGATCCTGATCCATGCTGGGGGTAGTGGGATAAAGGGGAGGGATGACAATTCTACTTGTGGGAAAGATTTTAGATTCCCGTGGAAAAGAAATAGGTACTAATTAGGTAGATTTTAGTGGACAATGACTTTCATACCATATGGTCCAACGCAACAAGTGTGATTTCCTGCTGACTTTGGGCATGCAATTAGAAACACTAAATAGTAGTGGAGTTTGAGAACTGATAGGCATCAGAATAATTCTCAGTCAGTGAGCCTCAGATCTTGCTAAAGCCAATCTCAGCAAGAGATTTTAAAACTGCCTGTGGCATTTTCAAATCAATCTATCAGTCTGTAGGTAGCAATGTAAAGGATGCACAGCCAGCACAATGCCTGTTCCAAGCAGTGACAACTCTGCTAGTGCATTCTGACAAGCCACAAGCAATTCAAAAGTCCTGTGAGGAAAGAATCACAATGAGTCTCTGTTCCCAAGAGGTTGAAACATGATTATAAGGATCAGGAAAAAGCAGGGTCACTTGAGGAATAATATATTATAAAAATTAGGTGCGTGGAAAAATGCTCTTGCACACAGATCATCCTAGATTGTAACAACATTCATCTTTCTAGTAACATTTCCTTTTTTTTTTTTTTTCATGTAATTTAAAGCCTATTTTCTTCATTTTTGGAAATTTTTTTTTTTTTTTTTGTAATTACTCAGAAAAAAATATTTGGCATTTCAGGCCAAACTTAAATTAATTCTATAAGGTTTGATCCATCAATGAAAATGTTCTCTTTTGTGTAGAGCAATGAAACTTGGTGCAGATTAGCAGCAGCTAGATGCTATTGAGGCTATTATAATGTGCTCCGGAAGAACATGAGACTTTGGAGTCAGATTTTAGTGACAGTATTAAAACAGCTCACATTGGTAATGGTACTTTCCCATAAAGTAGTATCTATAGGTGAACTCTAAAATGGGCTTTCATTTCTGGAAGATGATGTTCAATTGGTAGTGAAAACCTACAGGCGGCGAACGACAAGAGTCGCACAAAAGATTCTCTGAATGTTAGTGGTTGAAAATAGCCATATTTCTCTGTAACCTGCATTTCCTGGAGTCTTTTGGCAGAGACCTAGTTTACTTCTGTTCTATGAGTGGCCATTTGGTTGACTGTGTTCAGTACATTTGGAAATCTTATCATCCGATCATCAAGTACACAAACAGCCAATCCAGAAGCAGCACATTTTTCCTCTAGAAAAAATCCAAACAAAATGGAGAATATTTATTTTGAAAGTATATTTTTTCATTAAATGGTGTTTATCTCAACATTTTTTGTTCTTGAAGGCCAGCTCCTACCTAGGTGTACAGTGATAAGCACCATGATAAATAGAATTTTAAACCTAAAAATTTCTTCTAATAAAGAAAATACAACAATAAATAAAGTGTATTTACTTACACTAGCTCCATATTAAAACAAATATTCACAACTAAAATAGCATTTTATGAGACCTTGCTAGTTATATTCATCAGAATTGTGGTTAGTGAGATCTAAATCAAGTCTCACTGCTCATTTTCCATGACTGACTTGAGTTTAAACTGGCATTTATCAAGATACAAAATATTGCTGTTTTATGTACTGCTCTAGATTATTTACTGGCATAAATTCTTAGGCAAATAATTGAACCAGATTAAAGGTAAGGAAAAGTATTTAGATGGAAGAGAAAGGATGTTAATTAACCTGTCCAACCTGACCATTCCTGAAAATGTTATTTGAAGAAATATCAGAAAATAACAGTGAACACATTTAAGCTTTTTTTTCTGTATGTTTCTAGGGAGTCCTAAGGATGCTTAGACCTGTTTGCTTGCAAATGCTTGCATTTCACATAAAGCCTCTTCCCTGAAAGGCTTACAATGTTGTTTGGATTAGACTCCTTTGCAGGTTATATACACCTCATGTTCTTGGTAAGCTTGGTTATATTATGTTACTCTATATTGCCTGTAAGATAAAACTTTCAGACAAACCCATCACATTTGGGTTTATCAGGGTTTTCTTTCGTTTTGGGTTGTTGGTTTGGTTTTTATTATTTCAGTGTTTCCTTTTTGGTTCCACACAGATTATCTTCCTTTGCATATTGATGTTGACTACCTAGATTCTTTGGAGTCCAGAGTGCTAGGACTTTATCCTTTAAAATCCTATACAACTTTATACTTTAAAATCATATTTTGTACAGTCATGTGTTCAGTATATGTCTTCAGACAAATTCCCATAAGATTACTGAAACATGAGATCTACCCTAAATCAAAAGTAATAATGAACAAGTATTTTCTTAGCAAATAGAATTTAAATTTCTCCTAATTTTTGTGATCTGCAATGTGTTGCCACCACGTCCAGTTCCATTATTAGCCTCTGTTACAAAAACAAATTGTATGTTTTGCTGTTACATGAATATAGTTATTGTGACAACCCAGCATGAATTTTTTATACCACAGCATCATATGAAAGGTAAAAATTAGAAGGAAGTTATAGAAGGAAAGAAAAAGTCTTGAAATATAAAGCTTTCATCAAGTCTTTCTGAAATCTTTTCCATAACTCCTTGTTCTACAAACTGCTTAATTTTAAAGAACATAGTATTTATTTTCATAAAATCTAAAACAATAAAAAAAATAAAATCATTTATTTACTCAAATGCTGTAAATGTCCCTTCTAATAGTCCGGTAAAAAGTGACAGCTGTGCTCTAGCGTTTTAAAATGGTTAATTATAATCATATTTTTCTACTGGTACATTTTATTTTTTATATTTTATTAGGATAAACTGATTTTGAGTGATAACAAATTTTTTGTAATTTCACTTATGTTTACTACAAATTTCTGCTTGTTTAGAAATTTGCATTGTCTCTACTCAGGTGTATAAAACATGCATATTTAAAAAAAATCCATTTACTGCTGTGGTAGAATTCAAGTTTAGGGAAACAAAGAAGAAAAAAGAGTTTAAGAGAATAAAAGTATACTAGGAAAAAGAATAGGTGATAAAGAGTATTTATAAATAATTTAAACTCAGAAAAGAATGTAAATTAGGATTATGACATAAATTATAGTCTCTTTCTCCCTCTGTGAGATAGAATAAACAGAAACAAAACTAAAAAATAAGAAGATGGTGTCTAAATCAGGTCAGGTTAGCAACTGTAAACAGATCAAAGAAATCTAAAAGAGAAAAATCAATCTTAGAATGTTATTGTAGGTAAATTTTGTTCTGTATGTAATTCTACTAAAAATGAAGAAAGGAAAACACTAGGAAATTTACAAATTTGAATTATTTAACATGCAGACGATGATTTCTGGACTGTTATGGCATCATGTCCAGACTAAACTACACCCTTTTACTGAAATAAGCTGTTCATTATAGACACATCTCCTGCAGTCATTTTCCAGTGGACTTCTGGGCACCACGCGTTGCTGCCTGCTGTGATGGCTTGATTGTGATAAGCAATAAAAAAGCATCACTTCATGAATGATCAAGTTCTGATTTCTCTGTGAAAAAGCATAGCATGAGACTTCAGCTGTTCCAAGGTCTTGGGCACCTTGGGCCTGGGTACCAGGGTGAATCATTCTCAAGAGCCATTCTCTCAAACGCATAGATATTTCAATGCTTCTAAAAATTTAGTGATGCTCATCATGTGGTTAATGTAAGAGTGGAATTATGCACATCTGTACACAGCAAAGGGGTGTGTGCAAATATTCTCCATACAGCAAGAGTCATTCCAGGACTGAGCCTGACTCTGACTGTGTTAAACTCAATAATTTGCAAAACTGGAATGGTACAGCACTGGGGTGAAAAACAAGAGTGTTCTCAAACAAACCATGGCCACGTTACCTCAGAGATCTCGTTAAGGATGGTTAGAGCAAAAAAATACAGCCCAACAGCAGATAACACAATGGTATGTTTTCCTTTATCCTTCCCAAAGCACTTCACAAGCCTTGACTAATTAATTAATATGTATAACTTATCATTAGACAGCATTGCAAGAACTCAGTATATGATTCTCTAATGGCTGTTATGAGGAAGTCCCTCTGGGAGGCACTGAAAAAGGTTAATGATTAATGTTGCAGAAGTCATTAGCTCAGCCTTTCTGGACCAGTTGCTCTTGTATGTATTAAGATATCCCACATACTCATAATTTTATATGGATTTATGTCTTTGAAGCATGGGATAGATATACATTTTGTTTTCTAGAAAAATTTTTAGAAGAGGCTATATTTTAATGTAATTTTTCCTTATTATTTTGTGGAAATTTACTTACAGTCAACGTTGGCCAGCCTGTAAGAAGACAAGCAAAGTACAAAGCAGTAATATAAGGGTGCTGTACAGTGTGCCTCTTGTGATGCTTTTCAGAAACAGGCGGTATAAATCAGAAATGAGAAAATATTGAATTGCAATGCTGTTGCTGTTTGACAGCTTTTTAAACATTTACTTCTTTCAGTTAATGATAAAATCACAAGTTGCTTTGTTATAGCTTTCCAAATCCAGGAAATATTGAGTTTCAGCCCTTTTTTGAGTTACAACAAGATGTCTTTAAAATCTCTACTTTTAAGATTTTATTAGGGAAAAGAACCCCAAACCTCTTCTGGGTTTCTGTCTGGGGATTAGTTTAATACAGCTCATTTGCCCTTTAACATGCCACTTAGCAATGGCATGCTGAAACTGACAGCTGGGGCATGACAGCATCTTGTTTAACAATATTTTGCCAGTATTTGAGTAGATTTATGAGAAATGTTGGCATATTTTGTCAGTAGTGTTTATATTTAAGCTTCTTGTCATATAAATAAAAGGGGAAAATGTGCAAAATGAACACATGTAAATAACTTCTGCTCCAATTTAAAGAATTTCCTTTTTGAGTTTTCACTGAACAAAAATAAATCCAGAAACATATCCCTTGATTTATGTCTACTTCATTTTATGTTAATCATGCCAAGGCACACGTTTAACTAGAATCTGGATCTTTATTTCCCTTCATCCTAGCCAATATTTTCAATATTTTCCTTCCAGTACCTGAGTTTTCCTGCTTCAGGAATGGGTTGGTTTCTCCAGAACTGAACCAAAGTGAGAACTGCTATTTAGGCAGTATAAATGATTAGGTGCAGAAGGAGCCAAGCAGAGCTGACTTTTAATCCCATGTCATATTCAGCTGTACTAAATCCTCCAGGAGGAGATTTTGTGTACATTAGCCTTTCGTTGGAAGAAGATTGTTTACAATATTTAATCTCTAGAATGCTTTCCTCCAAAAAAATAAAAATCAGCACTCATAAAAAATTGAGTGAGTGACCTAAAAAACATTTAGGAGCACATTATTTTGTGTTTTAAGAAAATAAACTGTACTTTTACAGGCGATACTAAAGATAAAGAATCAAAACCTATAAATAAATTTGTGAAGCTAAGCTTGTGAATAAGAATATCATAGTCTTCTCAGAGATGCAGACTCCACTTTCAGATTACTTTTCTGCAGAACAAGCACAGTCCAAAGCTACTGTTATACCCTTTACTGGCAACAGCTATATTCACATATACTATCTAAACATTCTGTTTTAATGCAAGACTTGTGCATGAAAGTTGAAGAAATAGTTTGTGTTTCTTCATGAGATTTAAAAAAAAATCTATATGCTCACTTGGCATTTATAGTAGTTATTTTGTTTATTTTTAGATTGAGGAATTTCAACTTGTTTTATTTTTTAACTTTAGTTTGCACATTCCCCCAATAAAAGATGAAAGAAAATATCAGGTTAAACTGTGTTCTGAATGTATTTTGCAATGATATTAAGATAATTGTATTTAATTGGATTACCTTTGCACCAAGCTTTAAAAAAAAATTAAAAAAAATGCCAAGTATTTCACTCAATTTTTTCCAAGTACATAAATGCCAGAAAAGATTTGGTCAGTTTTGCAGGTGAAAGTTGTAAATATAGGAATATTTGAAAAGACCATTTAGCCTGAGGTCTTCAGCAATTCTTCAGGATCTTAAGATTGCAGAATAAAAATAGATACAATAAATAGCTGAAATTCTATCATTTCATTGATGATTTGCTATAACTTAAATCCAGACATTTAAATGATTTATTTTATCCTAATTCAGATAAGAAATAAAGCTAACATTTAGTATAAATTTGGTTTGGTGTGGGTTTATTTTTTTTGTTTGTTTATATTGGCTTAGTTTAGTTTGGTTTGTTTTTTTCTTTTGCTTGTTTGTGTTTTACGGGTTTTTTGTTTTGTTGCTGTTTGTTTTTCTCTCAAGGAAGTAGAATCCAATGAGCTCTTTAATGAAGTTATTTTGAAATTGTTATTAAAAGTAAGGAGTATTTTGTCCTTTTTCCTTTACTTTTCGCTCTTTTCCCTTCCCTTTCTCTTTCTTTTTTTTTTTTAACCTTTTTTTCTCTTTTCCTTTTGCCTTTTCATTTTCTGTAAGGGGGAAAGAAGTAGCAGAGGGACTAAAATGTTCCCATATTTAATTGGTTAAAAGTAAATTAGATTAAAATAAAATTAAAACATATCTAGTAACTACATTTTCCTCCCTGAAAGGACTCTTGCTTGGTACTGACCTTGCCATACTCTTACCACATTTGCTTGTTCAGGAGGTGTCTGCTTGTACCATGACTTTATGATAAATATTCCTTTCCCCAGATTCTTTGTTTGGAGAGTACCTTGGATGATGGCTACCTCAGGCTGCATTCTGCCAGTGACAAATGCTAAATTTTGGAAACAGACACTATTTTATCATGATAGTCTGAGACATTGAAGGATTAAGCAATTATTTAATCTATATAACCCATAATTTGTTCATAAACTGGAAAAATAAAAAAAGATCTATTCATTAACTCATGGTATTTTTTGTAGTAACATTCATCATAATGTTCCAATTACCTATTAATGTACATGTCACACGTGTTATTATAAGATTTGCACTGTAACTCATCATTGATTAACTGGGCAATCATTTTAAAGTGCTAGAGGAATTATACAAAATAGCTGTCATCTGCTTTCAACTATGTTTAATTTATGCTCATTACAGTTGCCAAGGATAAATTTTTTGCTGCATATGCAAATGTTATGATGCTCTGTCTTTTAATAAATCCAAATAAATATTTTGACAGGGAAAGATTCAAATGAAAAAAAATACCTCTCATGCACAAGAAATACGTTTTGTCAGAGAGAAAAATGTTCCTACTTTTCTGTTAAGTTTTAAAAAATAAAAATAAGAAAAAAAGTAAAATAAAACTCCCTCTTCGCATCTATTACTGCAGTGCTCGGAGGTATTTAAATCTGCAGTTAAAACCCAATTTGAAAAATACCTAACATAACAAAAAAAAGAAAAACAAACCACCAATGAAAATATTCGTGTCAAAGACAGTTAATCATGTTTCATTTACACAAAATACTCTCATGTCCCAAAAATTACCTTGGGACACTGATTCATCAAAAAAGATTGCTAAATTTACATGTCCCTCAGATGACTGGTCTGAGAGTCATTGTGGTATGCACAACAGAACATAATTTACTACGTTCAAAGGAGTGTAATAATATTTTTTCAAGTGATACCCAGACATTTCTGTTCCTGTTTATGTTGCTACCTGGGCAGTATTTCTTTGAAAGAAATGTTTGAGGATCTTCTACAAGGGCACCTTGGATCAATGAAGTAGGACACATCACACATTAGAGGGTGCACAGACAGAAGGATAACAAAGAAATTCCCCTGGTTATGTCACCATAAAGGTTAAAGAGACTTTTGGTTTACTTCGGAGCACAAATATAGCCCAAACTTATTAAAAACAGACACTAATGAACAGTAAGAATTAATGTCTCTGATGCAGATTTGAATATTGTAAACAGGTCCAAAAAGAGGTGTTTTTGTAGTAAATATTGAGGCATGTCTCAATCTGTTTTTAGCATATAAAGACAGAGATCTGGATGAAAAATCAAGGTCTTAACTTTTTCATCGAAGATTTTTTTCTCTCTTTTTCTTTTCTCATAATATTACTTACTGGGACTCATATATTTATGAAAATTGAGAGTTCATGACTAGGGGCTAATGGCATGAAACTAGCATCCAGATACTTGGCAGAAAATGATCCAGGTTATTAGTAAATTATGACTCCTGCAATTAATTCTATTATTCCTTTGCAGTGAATTAAACTACCTAATTTATTCTTCTGCACATGAAAGGGTCTGGTCTATCCATTATTTGTATGGCTTCCTCTCATTTTTGATGAACATATTTTCATAATGTTTTGTAATTTGAATTCTGCTTACTTTCTCCCTGATAAAATGGAATTCCAGCCATCAAAGAAGAGAGGATATTTTTTCTTTGTGATGTGGAATCTGTGTTGTCCCAGGAATAATTTTAACTACAAGAGAACAAACACATTACAAGTTTGGTTCCCTAAACTGCTACTTAGCTCTGTTTCAGCTTGGTTTCAGCTGTAGAAACAGGTGTAATTCTACCACCATCAGAAATTAATATTTTTAATCTTTTGTAAATTGAAAAAAAATTATGCTGTTTTTAAATTATATATTCTTCTGACAGATAATACTTCATTCATTGGGTAGCATCACTGGTGAAAGAAATAGAGTGAATCTCATAATCTATTAGGAAATGAAATTTGTAGAATTCTCAGAAGATAAAAAGTTCCTTAAAATGGTTCATTTCATTGTTCAGAGAAGGACAGACATTGCATTATGTATGACGTTTTGTTCATGAAAGAAGAAATAGATTTCAAAGTTTCTAGGCAAAAGCTTAACCTGTATCAAAGTGACTAAAAGAAATGGAAAAAAGTAACTGGGCAATGTGCATTTAAGCTAATCTTCTAGAAAAATGTTTTATGATTAGCTAATTCTATTTTTGAGGGCTGGATAGTGACTTAGCTGCATTAAGTCTGATTACCCTGGAATGCTCTTTCAGATATTTTATGGAAAAGGAAAAACATGAATGGCTGTAAAAATAACTTACTGCATTTGGACACAAGCTGGTGTTGAATTATTTAAAAAGGAAATCTATGACAAAAAGTAAATGAGGAAAAAAAAATCCAATTTTATGTACACCAGAAAATGAGAGCTCTTTTATGAATTATTATATGAAGAAAGCTTAAGAATTGACAATCTCAAAGCACTATATGCAAAGTAAGATTAAATTGAAATAATACTTCCTTAGGGATGTTAGTATTACACTGATTTAAGATGGCATGGACTTAATATAAGATCACTTTTTCAATTAATTTATATATTATGGATACTTAACTGACTTTAAAAAGAAATACAATCTATAGTATGGTTATGATTAGCAAAATAACAAATCTAGCCTTATGGAATGAAGGGTTACTGAACATCTGCCATTATCATTACTCTGTGAATGTTAATATTGCCACAAATTCACTGAAGCATCTAAAAGTATAAAATTAAAGAGATTGCATTTTAAAAATTCCGTATAATAGTCCTGCAAAAAAAGTAAATATTAACCTAGGAGTTGCCAAGAGGACAACTCCCTATGTAATACATGAACATGAGCTTTGAATAAAAATACACCTTAACTTAATACTTAAAACACCAGGAGCCATAAAATTCCAACTTCCATCTTGTGGAGACCAAGGACAGCAGATTGAAAGGAAGTTCAGGGGCTGAACAGTGTTGTGACCATGTGTTATACTGTTTGAGTTTCCCGTTATAAGTCAAGATGATGCCTCAGTGGGTCTTGGAGATTTGCTTCTTCCCACATTGTAATATTCACTTCTGGCATTATACCAGCATAGTGTAAAAGCTTCCTGTTGTGGGACTTGAAGGTGAACTGACTCTCCCATGTAATGAGAGAGGACAAGAGGAAATGTTCTCAACCTGTACCAGGAGAGGTGTAGATTGGTTATTGTGAAAAATTTCCTCACTGAAATGATTGTCAAGCACTGGAACAGGTTGGCCAGGGAAGTTGTTGAGACACCATCCCTGGAGATGTATAAAGGTTGTGTAGTTGTGGCACTTAGGGTGTTTAGTGGTGTTCACAGCTGTGCTGAGTTAGCAGTTGGACTTGATCTTAAAGGTCTTTTCCAACCTAAAGTATTCTATGGTTCTTATATCTGTTTTCAGGAACCATGTGCTGGCTGCTCTTTCTAATGTCTTACGTTCATTGGGAAATTTGAAAGCTTTTGATAAAAATGTCAGAAAGTATTTGCATCTGATAATATAAAATTTCGGGAAGAAATATGCCCAGAAGTTTCAAAAGGAAATGCATGAATTCTTTTCCTTCCTGTTGACTTTAAAAATTATCTTATACTTCCTTAAAAATTTTTAATTTTCCACATTTAATCTTTTATTATTTTCTTATTTTTTTCTCTTAGTTTTTTTTTTTGTTGTTATTTTTTTTTGTTCTCTTCAAGGCAGGATCTTAATGAGCTGCCCTGTCCTTTAGTTTACTCAGTAAGTGTACTGATGTGATCTGCAGGGGAGTAAATTTCCACATTCTTCTAACTGTGAAATTACTTTCATGTCTTGGAGGTTTCCCTTCATATTTATAAAATTATTTGTTATATTTCATCTCACAAAATCCTTAAATATTTTGTTTGAAAGTACAGTGTTTTACTCACACTATTCCAAAACAAAACTGGTACCCAAAGGAAAATGTTGTGCCTAAATGTTTGTTCTACTTAGCTGGACTGCTTTCTTTACCCAAATACAAAGGAGAAGCCTTCAGTTATACAGTGCTTCAATATGAACCTTTTCATGTATCCTTTAAATAAATGAGTGGGCACAGAGCTGTTACTATTTTAATAACAAAAAAAAACAAATGTTCATATAATTACTCTGAAGAACCAACTCAGTATTAAAAAAATGAAAAGATATGAACAAAAATATATTGACTTTGGTTTCATGATTTCCATTGTGAACTGGAAACTGCAGTTTTAACTTAAATTACCTTGTTTCAAGACCTTTTTAAAAAAAGATAAACATTTATAGTTATGAATGATTATCCTCCATTTTCTGTTATTAATTTAGTTTCTAAGACAACATGTACATATTCTAAAGCTGTGTGCTACTAACAAAAGAGAAGGATTCTGAGTTTAGACTGATGTGTAGTAGAGATATAAAATGATAATATTTTCTTTTATAAGAGATAATGTTGTTTTTCTCCAGCCTGCATGCTTAAAATATAAAATAAAAATTGCTCATCCTCAAAAAATATTGACTACTCTAGATTATTAGATGAATGTTTTAAATTAATTTTTCATAATACCTCATGTGAAATATCCTAACTTTATCTGTCAGTTTTCAATGAATAGACTAATTTACTTTTACATGTAAAGCCCCTCATGTATTAGTAAGAAGATGACTGCTAGAGGTATATTCTATTTGAAGATAATAATACTTCTGAGGGAAAGGAGACACTTCAAGGAACTGTACCTTGAAATGTTTCAGGAGTCTGATCTGTAATCAACAGTTTGGAGAAGATATATATGAAAATAATAGCACCCGCAGAGAAGAACGTTTTGGGAAGTTTACATGCTTCTGGAAACATTTGCTTCATATGATATCTTCAGCATTTTTAATTAATTAAAGTTTTTCATATCTGCTAAGAAGTTAGTGTCCAAAACTCTTAGCTCAAAACCATTAACATTTAAATAAGGAAAAGACCAATAAACCTAGGTAAAATTTTACTGTGTAACCTTCACTATATTCCCATGAGTTCTGAATGCAAAAGAAGAAAACAGAAGTTTTCAAGAGGATAAAACCTGGACCAGCCTCCAAAGTTTCCAAGAGAATAAAGCCTGGACCAGCAATAAAAAAACAAACCAAGATTTTTTGAAACCAAGGCTAATTTTAAGGATATTAGCAAGTAATATTTATAACATTTATTGAATTATAACAGAATAACATTATGTCTCATAGAGCTCTCATACTTGTTTTTATTTATCCTATATTGTGATGCAAATGAAAAGCAGCATAGTATTTGATGACATTATATAATTAGAGCACTCACGTATTAATTTCTGTATAAACACACATCTGATATTCTCATTTTATTGAAAACTGTGAATAAAGGAGGGAGATGTCTAGTAATTAATTTAGCAGATCATTGAAATATTTTATGTAGCAGTGGTAACACTATTGAACTTTACCTCCAAACCTAATGGGAAGTTGAGTGTTTGAAAATTTCTGCTATGCAGGAAGTTGTGATTTAAAATATTTGCTAATAAATAAGCTATTTACATCTGACATCCTTAATTCCCAATACTTTCATTCAGCTATCGATTTTTAATCAAACCTTTCCCTCCATCTCTTCCTCAGTGTAGTACTGTGCTAGTACCAGTTTTATGGAACAGTCCCAAAATTGTAACAAAAAAAAGATTTTTAATAGGTAATGATTGATGGCTTTCTTATAAAAGATGAAAACTACCCCTAAAATATACTGAAAGATTGATAATACAAACATGTAGGAAACTACATTATAAATAACATGTAGGCAGCTGGCTGTAAGTATTTTTATGATATTTTCTAAACGAAATTCTTGAGATATTGCAATTTGCGTTAAAAAAATACGCTGCCCTACAGCTTATAAAATTGAATTCATAGGTATTCAAGAGCTCTCTAAGTATTATCATTCCCTTCCAATCACATGAGATTGTCTTAGTGGTACAAATACAATCATTTAATTATGATAATTATAGGCCAGATCTTAGCAGGAAAGTCACAATGAAAACTTATAGATTTTTCAAACCATTATAATCCTCCTTTCCACTGAAAGTTTATCTGGGTTTTGTTTTTAGCTCCAGACTCTGTGTGGACTATTTTTATCAACATAAAATATGCCTTAAATGTCATGTTTATCCAAACATTTATTCTCTGATATAACATAGCTGTTTTGAAAAACTCATGACATGTACAATACCTATAATTCAAACTGCCAGTGTCTCACATCTTAGGTGAATTTTTCAGGTTATCAGACAGTGCCAAAGTGTCTGAGAAAAATGATTGCAAAATATACCATTCCTAGGACAAAGAAATAGCAACTTCTAGTGAAGCTGAAGAAAATATAAGTGACTCAGGTGAGAAATAAGCAGACACACCATTACAGGCTGAGGCATAACTGTGCAAAGCTGTTTTGCAGAGAAACTGCAGAAGAAAAGTTAATCATGAGCCAGCAGTGTATCCTTGTGGCAAAGGTGGCCCAGTGTCATGGGATGCACTGGGCAGAGAGATGCCAGCAATCCTTGTGAGATACACCTGGAGGGCTGTGGCCATGTGTGGGTTTCTGCCATGTGGGAGATGTGGAATGAGTTCAGTGAAGGGCCACAAAACTGAGGAAGAGATTGGATTATTTTTTATAGAAAGAAGAGCTGAGAGACTTGGAGAAGACAGAGCAGGTCTCCAGGACATTCTAGTAATTTTTTATTTAATAGACATTAGTGAATATGATTTCTCTTAAGCAGTAGAAATCCTTTGTCTTCTCAAAGTAGATGTTTTTCTGTAGCTGTGATTTTTACAAAAACCTCTGTGCACACTTGCACAAAATTTTGGAAATTGAATCAGGGCATTTTTGATTGCAGCTATTTTACTTCTTTCCAACTTCCTTAGTACAAAAAAAGTTGGTTTGATTGGATATTCTTTAAAGGACAGCTAGGGCCCTGAAATTAATGGCAGCAGCAACAAAACCAACAGGTTTTCCATGTAGATGTCTGCAGGCAGAGGAGAAAATCTTGGCAAGGATCATATTCAAGTAGTGCTGCTGTCAGGGATTGCCCCTGAAAGTAATTTTTTTTCTCATTTCCAGTTGTTTTTTTGTCAGTTGCTGGCAAATATCTGTGCCAGGAAGAACACTGTGAGAGAAAATGAAGTACTCTGGCAAAATTAGAGATGGATAAGTGCCAACATATGTCTGCTTATTGAGGATTGAGGGAACTACTGTGCTGGCACATAACAACATAACATTACACTGAAAACATTTACAAAGAGAAAAAGCCAAGATAGAAAAAAATATTCTAAAGGCAGTCTGCCAGTTCTTTTAATATGATTTAATTTGCTAATTGAGAAAAATACTAGTGCAATTTACTCAGCTTGCACATGCTACTGCATCTTACCAGCCCAGCAGAAAAGGGACTCTCTATTTGAACCATATGAGTGCTGGTAACTTGAAAAAAAATTATGATTTTGATATAAACAGAGTTTCAATACTAATGATTAACATTCAAGTTACTTATTTAAGCTACGTTTTATTGCATTTTTGCCCAAGGTTGTTTCCTGACATTTTGGCTTTCAATTTACTAGATGACATCCAGACATTTTGAAGTCAGTGAGGAATGAATGTATTATATGCTTCCAAGTTCAGCAAAGAAAACTCCTCCTGTATTCACATTTGCTGGGAACAACTGGCTGCAGAGCATATCTTCAGGAATAAAAGGGGCCCAGGTGTTTTTGGTTGAGAATGAGTTTAATGTGAGGCAGCAGTGCACCATAGTCGTGATGGAAATTCACCATGTTTGGACTGCAATTGGTCACAATTTGCAACAAAGAAATTCCAGGTAGTAATGAAGAAAAAAGTCTTCACCTTGAAAATTACTCAGCCTTGGAACGGGTACCATAGAGAGGCTGTGGTATGTTCATCGTTATTTATTTCTGAAACTTGACTCCAACAAAACCCTGAGCAACCTACTTTAATGAGAATAATTGGGTTGATGTGGGGAGACAGTTACATTAGATGATTTCTTGCTTATAAATCTTTATTTTTCCATGGCTGTATACAAAATCTTACACTAGAGATAATTTTATTATTTTTCTCTAACGTGGAAATCTGCTGTGTTTTGTTTTATTTTATTTTAATTCTAATATTAATTTTCTTACAAATAATTTTGATTATATCAGCCTAATTATTTAAAATAGTGTTCTGTTCTAACTTTATTTACTGATTTGAAAGTTCTTTTTTCTTTACTGATTATATTCAGAAAGTTTGAATCATAGAATTAAAGAATATGGCATCTTGTAAATGGACTTTTCCACTGTCTTTGTCACCAGGTCTCTTGCCTCACTGAGCTTTTAAACTTGTTTCTTGTCACGATTTCCTAAAGAAATCTTTCATGTTATCCTTCACCTTCTTTGCCTTCATTAGGCAATATCTGTAACCCTTCCATGCAGCCTGTCCCTGCTTCCAATATATTTCCTTTTCCTGTCTCAGTTCTGTCAAGGGCTCCATGTTATCCATGCACAGCTTCTGCCTTGCCTGCTTGATATTTTGTCCATTGGAACAGACCATTCTTGTTCTCTAGGAAGCTACACTTAAAGGGCAACAAATAAATAATCTAGGCTCAGGTTATAAACCACTATTTGCTTTCTTTTCTTACACGGTGATTATCCACACTTTCTAAAATTTGTTAGGCATTTTAATTAATATTCCATCAATTTAAATGTTTAGTTTTATTATGTTATTTATTAATTGATCTAATTTTTCTTAGAGACTTTAGGATCTTCAGCTAAGTACTTTGAATGCAAATAAATTAATGTATTTATAAGCCTTGTGCACTAAATCTTAATAAAGCAGAAGGCATGATTGCCTCCCGAATTATAAGTAAATAGAAAATAATTCATGGGTACACCTCACAAATTCATCTGCCCCAGCTTACTGCTTCTAAACATAGGAAATAAAACTGGTAGATGCTTGTCTTATTTGTTTTTAATAGTATTCAGTCACTCATATTCCAGTGCTTTTCCCCTGCCCTACAGCTCATTTCATTTTACTTAAATTTTTAATAGAATTCAGTCACTCATATTGCAGTGCTTCCCTTGCAATACAGCTCATTTTTCTTAAATTTTAGCTCATTTCTTTTTTGTTCTATACTTCATAGACATGGAGAACATTCATTTTTGCGACAACCCTTAGCATTGCTATTGCATATCTGAGTTTGCTCCTTTCTAAATAAATTAAACTTAATTCAGCCTTGTTTTTCTGGAGATGTTTCTGGGTTTTGTTTTTCTGGTTTGCCTCTCATTATTATTACTCTCTTCTTCATTTGCTACCTAAAGAAAGAGTCTTTCTCCTCAGTTACTGAGGCTAGAATTAAAGAGTGTTTAGCTCCTAAGAATACCACCAAAACTGAGTGTGACCTGGCAAGCCAGGTAGAGAACTGGTATTCCAGCCAAAAGAGGAGTGATTGTTGAGTGCTAGTCAGAAAGCCTACTTGGATAAAAGCATCAGGGAACGTGCTTGAATCCTGACATGTCCCAGGGAGTTTAACAATTATTATTGTAGAGAAAAAAAAAGAGTAAGATGAGCACGATATTCTGCCTAGTGGAATATTAATACAAGGCAACATATTATGGAACCATAAAAAATAAAAAAAGGGTCTCATTATTGCATTCAGTATGGTGTCTCCTCCCTGTATGGGAAAAAGTTTTAAAATTGCATACAGCTTCTTGGAAAGGCTTATTTGGATTCAAACATAGAAATCTGCTGTTCTGGTAAATAAACTTAGGGCATGAATGCAAGGAAAATACAAAAAAGTATCAGTCATCTTATATTGCAATGTTAGAGAATCTCTGAAAAAAATTCTACTGGGAAAGGCAAAAATAGCTTCCAAATTAAAGGATGCTAGTCATGCAGTTATAAGTAACCAATGAGGATATGTTGATCATTAATATATTTATAATAAAAGAAAATACATGGCCATTTGAGCAGAAAAAGTCTGGAGTCAAGTCTTGTAAGGGAAGAATAATGAAGACTAACAAACATTTTTACTTCTAATATTGAGATTAATAAATATATGGACATAGAGGAAGATTTGGTGTCTCAGTATCAGGGACTGTGCTCAGTGACCCACATAGTCACTCCTATTTTGTGCAGGAGCTGTTCCATGACTTCCTCCCTGCCTTTCTCTTCACAGTATCAGGGAAGAAGTGAACATTGTCAGGCTTATATTCCTGACACCACATGAATTCCTTGGGTGTGTAGGAAGAGCAAATAAAGGATGCACTTCAGGCCAAAGAAGCAGAGGACAGGACTGTGGTTCTGTGCCAGGGAATGGTTCTGATCACACCATATGATGAAGAGAATGTACCCCATATTTCCTAATTTCTGATATATAATTATTTAATAAAGACTAGTGTCCTCACACTACTTACACATATAACAGCCAGCAGTAATTATTATTATTATTATTTGGGAGGGCAAAGAGGTGTGTTTGAGCATCTAGGGAAGAGAGGTAACAGGACTGCTTCGCATGCTGAGGAGGAGACAGTCAAGTATCCATTTGATCCATGATCCAGCCAAAGCCCCATGAACCAGTTCTAAGTCCAACTGAGAACTGCAACTGAGATAGAATTTCATACCCTAATAACAATATGTAAAACATTAACTTACTGAATTTTTTTGAGAGTTTATATAATCTCAGAGCTTGATATATTTACTGATATTTAGCATTGTTTATTCTATAGGCTCTTCTATCTGTGATCATTTTTTACCTAGGGAACAGTTGTCAGTAACATTGATTTTATCATACAATTTTCTTTCTCTTGTTGCCCTACAACAAAGTAGAAAGACTCTAAGGAACCTGATCTGGCATAGAATGGATTCTCTTTTCTTCATCTGTATCTGTTGTCAGTATTTTTTTGTATAATATTTAATTTATCCAGATTTTATCATGTGAGGTTGGCTGTCCCAGTTTTTAAAATTAACTTTAGAAATTATAATGTTCAATGCTATGTTGTATGCATCCCAATTTATATGATTTATGCAAACAAATATAGGATTTATTCATATTTCATCCAGCTATGAAGGTATATCTATATGCTTGTGCTATTCTCTCAGTCATATTGTTATGCACAGCAGCATTAAGCATTCATTTGCTTTTAGGTGTATCAGGAGCTATCTCATCAAGCTGATAATTATACATTAGGGATAAATTCCTGTCTCCATGGCCTGAAGCTCCACCTTCTTATTTAAAATTATACCAGAGATGGTTTACAGACATCCACTCCTTTCGAGAGTAGATTTGCTATAATGTACATATTGGAGAAAAACCTAGAGTACAAAGTGATTTCTCTCACTCACTGCAGCTTTTGGCAGTTGAAGATGCTGTAAATGAAAGGAAAAAAGAGATAGGGAGTATTTATGCAGAAATGAGAAACTGATATAAGTAGAAAAACATACTTGATTGGCATGCTACACAGCATGTATAGGCACGAATACAATATGTTGCATTCACATGAAAGGAAAAAAAGGTGTTACTTTTTGCTTACAATGATGCCTGGAGCAAGAAAAGTAATAACTTAAATATCTACCATAAATACAATGGTATTTTAATATGCAAATACCAAACAATGAAAATCTGGTATTTCTTCAGTTAAGATAAATGCGATAAAACCTATTTTTTATATTTTTATTTTTGTCATGTTATTGTCTTGTGTCATAAAGCAATTATTTCATTATTAGAATATTTGATTCTTTGTTTTTTTAATTTAGTTTAGAACGCATACATCACAGTAATCTATATGGTTATAGACAATGTTCTCAAATTTTTGTGTAATTGCACAAATACTTGTAAGTACAAAAAATAAATGTATGTATATAGTCTTATGTGCACTTTCAGACATACACATATGTTAGTAAATCATAGCAGTAAGGTGAAGTCACTGCTAATTTTCTGTCAATTAATTTGTGGAATGTACTTACAGAAACAGTTATAAAATAGACCCATTACCTAAACAAGGTATATAAGAACGTTGAGACCTAGGGAACTGCCTTTTGAATATCTTAAAAATATAACCTTCTCTATGATAATATGCTATATTAATATTAGAAGCTCTTCCACGCAATACCTAAATTTAAATTTTCCTGGACTGGATCATTTATAAATAATGTATATATAATCTCTAAATCTCTTCACAGTCCATAGCTCTTTTCAGTGGATATACAGATCTGTGACTTCTTTTTGAGCTCCTTGAGGTTCCTGTTTGCCTATGTCTTTGGCTTGTATTATGTTATTAACATACAAAAATTTATAATGTTCATAGCTCTGGGTGAGAAATACCTGTCCTTCTCCTTACCAAAAGAGCTAGCAAACCTCTTTCTCACCTCCACGCACTGTTCTCTTTCCAAAACTTTTGTTGTTTCCTTGCTACAGACACTTCCTCCTCCAGTATGCTACCCTCTAGAATACACAATCACTCAAATCCAGCATATCAATTTTACATTGACATGTATCAATCCATGAACTTTTTCACAGAGAAAGGTGGCATAATTTCCTTCAATAAATTCAGATTTTATGAATGTATATGCTTACAAAAATGTGTGAAAGGGACTTTGCCGTCTATTATACTATTCAATAACCAATCTTGTTTTTTTCCAAAGGAGAGAATAATTCTGGCAAAAATAGCAAGACTCCCTACACTCCAAAAGTTATCCTGGAAGTTCCTCCATACACAACCAATTTAAATCCCTTAATTTTTCTCTGATTTTGACACTTTTCAGTGCCTATGGACTGTATTTTTTTCTAGCTCTATACTGAGACTGAAGATGTTTTATGGAGAAAGCAATCTTCGCATCTTTCCTTTTGAACAAATTCTGAACTGAAAATCATGAAATTAAACTATGCTTATACCATAAAATTTCACTTGACAAGTTGCTGAAATAATTGCTTTCTAACAGATGAAGTTTGAGCTCAGATATCTATGAATCTGAAGAGAGAAAAAACAGGATCATATTTCTTTACTTAATTATTCCTCTGTATTAATGAGCATGATGTTTGTATAAAATATTCTGAGTGTCAAAAATGCATAATATTTACTTCGAGATATGCATAATTTTACAGGAAAATCAATACAGTCACCAAGAGTATTTTTTTTAATCTGATGTGAAAATCACCAGTAGTATAATAACATTTTTTTAGAAATGCAGTGTTCTAAACAAAACCACATGGTGTTTCTAAACATAATAGGTTGGCCTTTAATTCTTTGTAAAATAATATTGCATTTCATTTTCTTACAGTTAGTTAAAAGTTAACGCTATTTTAAACATTTATTGGTCATGCAATTCCAAATTGTGTTTACATTCTGGTAAGACACCACCTAATGCAAATTGAGTAAACGAGTGTGATTTCTTATTACATTTATATTTATTTAATACATAATGCCTTTCTCTTCCTTTATTTTGAGCAGTTGTAACCCAAAATTAAGATGTTTAGAAAGAAAAGGAACAATTAAAGTGAAAAAAAGAGTTCTAAAATGTTGAATTTTTACAAACTTATTATTTTCTGTGGAATATGCAATAAAATTTTGAAGCACATTATAAAATCAATATTTTACACTCACTTTAAGGCACTTATGTCTGGAAAATACTGATGTAATTTATGGGTCAAGTGCAGATTATTTAGGTCATTTGAGGTCTGGTGATAAAATGTCAGAGTTCTTTTCATGGTCTCTACTCCTAACTCCTTTTAATAACTACAAAAGGACCTAAATCTTTCAGTTTCATTTCTTCTAATGTGCAGAAAACTATCAATTTAATTTCAAGTTTTATGAAGTGATGGATAGTTCCAACAAACAAACAAAAAATATCAGTATTTACCGACCTCTAAATGTGTCACAATTTGTATTCTCAGGCTTGAGTGGAAGAGTCTTGGATGCAAAGGAAAAAGAACAGAATATAAAACATGTAAACAAGAGGACAAGTTATGAGCAAGGTTAATTTCAGCTATTCTCAGCTCACTTCTTGTAGTCTCTCTCATGTCCCTCTTTCTCATCTGTCCAAGGAGATGCAAGTTCTTGGATAGCACATGTGGAATAAAAGAAAGAAAAGGACAGAAGATTATTATTAATGTTGCTGTAATGGATTATAAAAAGTAGGAATCTGTAATATATTGCTCTCATATAATTTTACACAGAATTTAGAATAATCTCTTTTTTGTATTTGTTATGTTTTGGTTTTGTTTTGGGGTTTTTTTGGTTTTTTGGTCTTTTGTTTGTTATTGTTTTTTAGGTTTTTTTTTCCAGCGCACACTACATAGAACTGTAACAATTTTCCAGGTCAAGAAACTTTTCATCACTCTACCAACATCCTTTCTTGGATCTGTTCAGTTTAATGTCCTTGCAGTTATTCAACTTCAAGTAGGATTTTCTTTCCTTCACTAAGTGATGTGGAGTGGCTCAGTCATTATTCCCCAAGGTCAAAGTTTGCATTTTACACTGATTTTATACACTTTGCCTTGTGCTTTGAATTTTCCCTTGTTTTCCTTGTCTGATGTGACATGTACACCTTCCCTGAACAGTTCTGTCTGATATTAATTCTGTTCAATACAGTTCACTAATCTATTATCTATGACAGCAGTGTGAAGCAGTTTATATGGACATAAAAATATTTTTTGTTCGAAAAAATATCTTTCCGTAAATTTCTGTGTTACCTTTTAAATAACCATACAGCTCCTTGCTTAATTGTCTAGTTCTAAGAAATGAATTTTCATGAATTAAATGCTTGTACATACATAAATGAGTATATGAAATACTAAAATATCAGTGGCAACAAAAATGCAATAATGCTCAGAGTAAGCAAATGTTTTATAGCATAATATTTTTCTAAAAAAGATAAAAGTTAGGTTATATAATCTTATATTATATAGAAATTGTTGAACTCTCAGACTCATTAAGAAAAAATAAAAATCCTAAGGTTAATTCTGGAATCCTAAAATATATTCTGAGTATTATTTTTACAAGACCATGAAAAGGTTTTGACAGTGAAACAATGAAAAAATCAACTTTTTCAGAAGTGCCTTAAAATTACAGACATTTAAAGTCATTCTATTTATGACTCCGAAGAAAAAAAATATTATTTACCTTTTTTTGTTTGTTTGCTTCTTGGTTTTTGTTTTTAGCGTAACACTTTTTGCAGTTAGACTAGATTGTCCTTTATATGTAATTTTTGTACTCACAAAATACGGAGACAGCTAGGTCAGGCATTTATATTAAGGCATTCAGATGCAATACCCAAATTTGGAAATACCCTGGGCTCCCTCCGTCGCTGGTGCAAAGAGTTGCATTCCTCCAAATCCTCATTCTCATCTTTCAGAGGTGGTATCATCCTTTAATCTGAGGACCTCTGATATTCTCCCCAAAGTTAGCACATCCCTGTATTTTTGCGGCAAAAACATTTTATCCACAGAAGAGAAACATTTTGGAAGTTAAGTTTCATGCACTAGAATCTCATTAAGAAATAGTTTGGGCAAAAGGTTTAACTGTATTTTGTGGAGGAAGAGAAAAGGCACTCCAGGGGTTTTCTTGGATCATCTGTCTTGGTTCCTGCTGAGATGCATACAATTTTGCAATTTGAATGAATTTGAGAGGTTAATAACAGTAAATAAGTGCCTGTCTGGAAAGAAGAGAAGAGCAATTGTACAGTAAAAAAAGTTAGACTTTTTCTTTTTTTTTTTTTTCTTTTTACAGATTGGTGAATCATTTGTCTTTTTTTTTTTTTTTTCTTTTTGCATTCTGAAACAGCAGGAGTTTTTGTGGTCTTAACTTTTTTATGAGTTAGCTGGCAGTTGTGTGTCTGGAGGCACATTTCTTTGCTATTGCCAACATGTGAACCAAAATAACTGAAAAGGTGCTAAAAAGCAACCAAAAATTTTCTGCATGCTCATTCTTTAATAAGAGAAAAGGAAACTCAGAGTCAGAGAATGGTCAGAGGGTAGAGACTGAGTCTTCTACTTTGAGAGTTGTATGGCTATATTTTTCACTCCATAATAGTTTGCAGAATTTTGGTCTTTTTCAGGCACAAAACCATTTTGAATTTTAATTTCTGCAACTGTGGTCTTAATCTGTAGATCCTTTGCTGAAGGGTCACTGAAAGTGATCTAGTTTAGGTGGACATTTTAATTCCAAGAAAGTCTAGGACTTTTGTTCACCTGTGAAACATTACTTGGCTCTGCACAACTCCTGTGCTTTTATCTCCAGGCTGCAGCAGTGAAGTGGATTTCTGTGCATTCGGGCTTTGGTCCCATACTGGTGTAAGGCTATGGAGGAGGAGACTCTGCAGCAGAGCCATAAAACTTGGAAATGTTGCAGATTTTACCAGCTGAGATACAGCCTGAGGTGTATGATTGCATGTAGCTGTCTGTTTTTACTTTCTAGCTGCATGAGGAAGGAAGAAATTAAAAACAAATAAAAGAAAAATCTAACAAACATCAGGGATTAACATATAGTGTAAAAGACAAAAGCATATATCTCAGTAAAGAAACAAAACTATCGCAATACTTCCCACAATGATTTCAATTTTATTTTGGCTGACTATTCACTCTTTCAACCTGTCATGAAGTGTCAATTGCAAAACCAAAGGGAAATGAGATCTGTGCCATTGCCACTTGAAAAGGACAAATATATAGCACCAAATGGATCGCTGATGAAGAGTTTCAGATCTCCCGTTCTGCTCCCTTAACTGCTGAAACCATCAGTTCCAGAGATCTTTGTCATTTGTATTGGTTTGTGTTGTTTATGAACCATCAATCCTTACGGTTTCAGCAAAACTGCATTAGTTTAGGTTCAGCCATTCTATTTTATTCTTCATACTTTGTCACTGTGAAACCACAAAGTTTTAATGAAACTCCTATGCCATTGTTTAAGACCCAAGAAAGAAAGCCAGTCTTTGTTTATTAGGGATACGGATGAAGTATTTCATATTTCAGATGGTCATATACAATGTCAATAAACCTGCAGTTTCACATACCTATTCTTAGTCAAGTGGGCAGTGGTTCCCAGGGAGTTTAGCTGTCCTATATACTGAAATAATAAACTCAGTCAGAAAAAGAATACAAAATTCATAAACAATATTAGACAAAAAATAGTCTAGGAAATGGAGTTTCACCTATAAATTTCTTGACTGTAAATGGTGAAACAGCAGAAATCATAAATAATAAAGGATTTTATGTTTTGCATTGTGTGAGTTTTATAGAGTTCAAATGGAACATAATAAGGAAACAGCAAACCTCTCCCTGGGTACTTGATAAATCGTGGGTTGAATTTTCTTCGTTGAGGCCAAGTGAGTTTTTTCCCCCACTGCAATATTCATATGAACAGCAGGGATACATTTAATTTCAAAAAAGCTATATATAACAGCTAATTATAAATGACAAGAATTGATTGATGTATACCTGATGTAGCATAAGTTCTGTTTCAAAAGATAACCCTCTGTGGTCCAAATATAAGGTTTTGAGAAACCCTTTTTACCTTGAAATTACATGTATGTTTTTTAAAATTTAAGTGATAGGTCTTCAAAACTATATTTTATAGACACTGAGATTACACAGAAAGACAATTAGGAAAGTATTTACTAAGAAAATAGGATGAACTACCATGATGAGGAACAGAGCTTATTCAGACAAGCTTAGTGTCTGGCTCCGTTTTACAAGTGACCAACCCCTTTCTTACCCCTCTCTGTATATTCTTTCTTTGTTCTTACTTTGTGGCCTTGCCCTGCACATTCCCTCATTGCCCCAGTGACCTCCTGTAATGACCTGGACCCTAGGGTTTACATCTTAATCACGGCATGCTCCTGGTCTGCCTGCAGTTTCTGGATAGCCCATTAGTTCATGTGCCTGACCAGGTTTGTTTCTATGTATTGTCTCTCTTAGTTTCTCTCTTAGCTCTGTGTCTCTGCAAATTTTATTGATTATTTTCCCTTTCTTGTCATGCCATTTTAACAAGGTCCTTGATTGCTTAATCTTACAGAAATAAATGTTTTCACATGCTGCATGCCTCAATCAATTAGTGATTGAGTGGCTTAGGTTCTACTTACTGCTTCCTTTACCACTGTTGATCATATTTGTGTCTTCATTTATTTCATTTTGACTTCTCTCTTTTCTCCTCTTCCTCTTTTACATTAAAAAGGTTCTTGACCAGATACAGTAGGGAAGAAAGAAACAGCCACTTCCTCCCTTCCACATTCCCTTACACTTAGTCTCAAAAATTTCAATTGACACAATGGCATCCCTTTAGTAGAGCAGTGCTCCCATGTGTAAGCAAGTAAAACCACATAATAGCTGAGGTTGGAAGGCACTTCTGAAGATAATCTGGTACTACTCACTACTGAAAAAGATTTAAATAGGGCAGGCTGAGCACCCTTCCTAGGCCATGTGATCCAGTGCCCAGCCACCCTCAAGCTGTGTTTTTTCCACCTGTCCTGATATTTAAATGGAATTTCTTTAATTTCTGTATTTCTTCTTGATCTCTTACTGGAAACCTCTCAGTCTCTTTTGTCTTCTTTACCACTGTGTCATCAAGTAATTATACACATTTACAAGAACCCTGTGAATTTCTCCATATCAAACACTTTTAGCACCCTCAGACTCTGTCACAGATGCTCGTTTCTTAAAAACCTTTGTGGCCCATAATGGTGTCCTACCATCACTTTATTCAAGTAGTGATATTTTATGTTCAAATCATGATTTTTTTTACATAGTCAGAGCAAGGATAGACTAAAGCAGAGCGGTAGAAGTAGAAACTTCATAAAAGTACAAGTTTGGGAAATTTTCATTTTAATCTGCAAGCGAGTAAACATACTGAGCCAAGTACTGGTGCTGAAAGCCCACAGTTGGGTCTCACCCTGCTTGAAAAAGAAATCAGAATACTCCAGAGTTCAGTCTAAAACATCCCCCTGGGGAGACTGGTTTGGGGCCACAGCAGCTGTGGCTGCCCCTGGGTGCCCTGGCAGGGAGGGCAACCAGCTGGACTCACCACACCTGTGAGTAGGGTTAACAGCTGGGCTTTTTAAGACTCCTGAGAAATTGCATTGTGATGCTCATAGAAATGATCATTTTCACATTATTTTTATAGTCTCTGAGACTGCACAGTCCTATGTAGTGCCTTCCAAATGTTATGCAACATATTGGCCACATAGCCAAAGATACAGACCAAGAATGGATCAGTAGAGAATGCAGGGCTGTCAGTGAGGCCTGTTGATATCTCAGATACAACAGGGCTAGGAGCTGTAAGTGTCAAATTCTAGAGTACCCAGCTCAGATTTTTTCTGCCAGTATGGCTAAGAAAGTAAGTAGATTTTGTTAACATAAATAATCCCAAAGTTAAAATCATGCTGAAAATCATGTCTCTGTGCTTCCTTATAGAGTTAGTGGTGATAGCATTTTAAGCATCTACCTTCAGATTCTCTAAAGATTTAGCTGGCAAATACATACACATTGTTCACATTGTTAATGACTACATTTCTTGGATAAAGGAAAAAAATTAAATAATGCATGAACATAAACCTAGTCATCACACATGACCATTAGGTTTATTTATGTAGTCATGCAGAAATGTACATTTTCCTTTCGTTTGATTGAGAAATTACTTTCCACCAACCTAAACAAAACAGGACACAATTATCCCTGAAAAGCATGTGGACATAAATGTAGTAAATAATTACTTATTATTTGAAGAATTTAAACAATTGATAAAATTATTTATATGCAATATTCGAAAAACCAGACATGTCTCATTAAATAATTGATAAAAAATAGGTATTACTCATTCTCCCATCCACAATTTAAATTACTCTAGATGAGAAAATAGATTTCAAAATTAGTATATTTCTAAGAAAATGAAATGTCTATGAAAATGTTAAAATTAAACACTTATTTTTTTTAACTACATTCAACTATTTCTACAATACACTTTTTTTCCCCCCACAATTAACATTGAGTGATACTTTTGATAATCTGTGGGGGGTTGTTTGTTTGTTTGTTTGTATTGGTGTTTTTGTTGATTGGGGTTTTTTCCGTGTGAAAACAGTCCTTTAGGGGAATTTCTTGCTTTTTATCTCTCATGGTTTGGGGTATTATGTGTTAGATATGTTGAAGCACACTGTAATAATCAATCTATTTCTGGCCTTTACACTCATTCACTCTTCTGTAATGTGTATTCATTAGCAATACCACTCTAGCTCTTTTGGTTACCTGGTTAATGTTATTTTTCTTATTAGGAACTTGAAAAATTTCTTCCTTCTCTCCAGATGGGGGTTATGTGAAATATAAACTCTACACCTGTGCTCTTTTGTGTACATATAAAAGCTTTAAAAAATCTAAATATTTGTAGGCCTCAAGGTAAATATGTTTATTATTTTTAATAAAGGGAGGGCAAATATAGATTTAGAAACAGACTAGGGAAATTTTTGTAAATCAAGTTTAGAGGTACTGTAAGTTTTAATGTATCGTCTCATGATTTATCAGAATACTGTTAATTGAAATACAGATTTGTAGCAGAAGAAAAGTTCCTTGCATGTTTTCTTCCTGAAACATGCACTATTTAAATTGTATTATTTAGGCAATCTGAATTTTAAACTGAGGGAAATTAATGGCATTTTTAACTATCCAGAGGATTTGATGTAACATCTTTTTTTATATATAAGTGATCGTCAGAGAAGTTGATCATGTTTTAAATTATGGATTTGCTTTTGAGAGACCTCTAAATGAATAGGGAAGTAGTGATTACCCGAGTAATCACACAATAAGAGCAGGTATGTACAAACAGGAACAGATCTATGTTAGCTCTGCACACTGTTAAAACTTGTGGAAAATCAGCCAATTTAAGCACCCATAAAACTGCATTAAACTGCACTGCTTACAAAAAATCGTATCCTTATGGTTTATTTTTCCTATTCCATGAAGTTGTTCAAACTCAGGATTCAATAATACAAAATTTTATTTTCAATATCATTAAACAAGAGAGATTTGTTAGACTGACAATCACAATAATGGTAGTGTACAAATTTTTGTTGATAAATTTATAGTCTTATGCCATGGACAAAGGATATTTCTGTTTTATGACCAATTTCTCATATTTCTCAGAACTTTTAAAGTGTCATTCTTTTTTTAGCCTACCTTTCTCATTTTCATTTGACTTTCCCCCAGAAGATAGTTCTTTTATCATAAAGTTCAATGCTAAATTCCAAGTGTGTAGCAGTGAGAGGTTTAAGGATGTTTTGATATCAAATGTGTCTTCAGAAGAGTTGAGAGAGCTTTGGATGCTTATAGTTTTAAAGTGTAAGTGAAACAGGACATTCCTCTTGTAAGTCAAACCAAAATCGGATCAGTTTTAAGAATTCCAGCCTTGAACAGAAAACAGATGGAATAATCCTGAAATCAAAGAGAAAAGCCTCTAATACTAAAATGCTTTTCTTGCTACTATCAAATGTTGATTGATTATGAAATTAGATGTTTTCTGCTTTATTGGAGGTACATTTAATTATTTACCTGGTATGGCCAGTATGAGTTCTGAGAATGGGGTAGAAAAGGAGACTATTCATTCTGAAGCAAATGGCTTTCAGTAGAAAAGAATTGTCTAAATTGTGTTTTGTCTCAAGTATTATTATACCTGATGGTAGCATTCTAAAGTGATATGAAATTCTCTGTTTGTTGAAGGCAGGTTTTCTGTATTACTCTGAAAAAAAAACCAAAAAAACAGTTCTATCATTGAATGGAATGCATTTAATAAAATATGTTTAATTTGAAAATGGATGAAAGATTAAAAACATGAATCCTAAAAAAAAGGAATATCAAAAAAAGGCTTCCTGAAACCCATATTTTATTCCCTCCTTTAGTTGATCAGACTTTTAAAATAAAACACAAACTGATTATAAAAATGTTGTTTCTAGAGGAAAAAAACAAAACTATTCTATTTTTTTCCCAAATAAAGTCTTAGGAGAATGATAAATACAGAGAGAAAGTGAAAAATATATTTTGTGTTTTGTAAGTCATCAGATGAAAACATTTTGTGAAACAGAAGGTTAGTGGTCTTTACTCCCTCTCAGAAGAGATTCTCTTCTTTCAGGTTGTTTGTTCCTTGAGAAAAATTGTCTTGACACCTGGTAAGACCATCTGTCCTTGTAGTTCTGTTTCCTCCGTGCTCTTAAAATGTCTTTGGATGTCAGTTTGTAGAATGTGGAATATTACTTTAAATATAGTAAAAATATAATAACTTATATTTACTAGGTAAATGCAGTCCTGCATTAAGCTAACACCAGAGGTCACAAGGCTTATTAGACATTTTTAAAACTTTGGCCTGTTTGGAGTTTTGTTTGATCTTATTTAGCAGTTACAAAAATTACCTAAGGCCCAGTTATTAACTGTTATTCACCTTGTTTTAGCCGTTGCATTGTGGTTACATAATGCTTGTTACTGTAAAGACTGATTTTTTTTAAATCTTAGATACTATTAATAATTGTTTCTTATGCACAGAATGAACTATCTATGACCCTTGAGTATAATGCAGTATAGTGTAATATTTTCTATGTAGTGACAGCAGTAGACTTCAAAGTACAGGCATGAGATGACCCTGGAGTTGTAAAGAGCTAGCCAGTGGTCACTTACTGATGCAATCTTGGGAATTGCAGTTTTAGGTGTAATAAGAAACCCAAAGAACAAGTATTCAAAATGTGCAAAACACATGATACAGCAAATTTGCATGGAACAAGTGAAGAAAGTACAAGTAATTTCTCTGTATTTGATAATATGCTGCAAGTGGACCTAAGAGTGAGGAAAAAGAAACCATGAGCACTGCAAACCTCCTGGAAAAGAATTTTGTGAACTGATGACCTTTTCTACACTCTCACAGAGCAAACCCATTTACATGAGTACCCAGAAGGTGCAGAGTTCAGCATAACAGAAAAAAAAAGAAAAACACAAATAATTCCCAAATTATGAGAGGAGTTACACATATTTTATCCAATACATGCTCTACTTGGTCACTGAGTACCTGTTATCAAATAAATGTGAGGCCTGTGACCTCCCACTCAATCCTTTAGGAACATTTCTTTTTCATTTATACCTTAGCTTCAAATTCCACAGTTTTATGACTTCGTTAAGTTCCCAGATGCAGTCTGAAAGAGTATCCTAATTATAAACTACTTTAGAAAATGAATAGAAAGTTCATTATCTACTCCATTATGGGAAGGTCAGAGATCACCAAACCTCTGTACAACTGTCCTGTCTTTTAATGCTAGATTCTGATCTTGGCTATACCTTTGAAATTCAGGTAAAGGAGACTACATAGCAGTAGATCTAATTTTATACGCTTCACAAAGTATTAAATGAATTAGAATGTTTCAAGTACAGAGGTAGTACTTAATTTTATTTTTTCAGCAACTTCCACCTAAAATTTCAAAGATTTATTCCAAAATAATATTCAGATAAGAAATCTATTTTCATGATCCTCAAAGCTAGCCTATATAATTTGATGTTTTCCTGGATTGTGTATTGCAACATGGAGTATTTTATGTCCTAGGAGTGACATGTCCTTTACAAGTGTATTCCCTAGAAACAAATACAAGCCAAATTTTATTCAAAGAATTTGTGTTGGATATAGGGGAAAAAAAATAAAAAAATAAAAAAAGAACCATGTCACCTTCCAAATAAAAATAAATGTAAAACAACATGGAATAAATATATTCAGTCCGCAGACCAACAATGGTAAATATCCTGCCTTGAAACAAAAAACATGTCTTTCTTTTATAAATGTCTTTTCTAAAGCTAAATTGTGTTATTGAAGGCAACTAAATGTTTATATTCCCTGTCATATAATAAGACCTACAAATCTTACATCTAAACCCTTAGAAATTAGAGGGTGACAAGTGGGAAATATGCTTATACTTTTGTGTTGTCCTGTGAGACTGAAGATTGGCAAATTTTTATCTCTCCTGCTTTTTAAAACCTACTTTCAATATATGCAATAGAATTTGAATAGAATATGTGAAATAGCCATTAAAACTACTATTAAAACTACATATGGCAGTGCATAGAAGGTTGAAAAGCTTCTCTAATGTATTCAGGCAAGGAAAGAAACACATCGTTTGAGAAAATATGTATTAGCAAAGATTATAAACACTTCAGAAAAGTTTTTCAATGTAACATTTTTATCATGTTTATTGGAAATGTTTGTTCTAAAGCATAAAAACACTTTATTCTGCCACTTCTATAACTACAGTTTTTCAGTGATAAGAATAAATTAGCTGTGTAGGCATGTCTGCTGTACTCTGACAGTAACTTCTGTGAAGATCAGAAATACCATAGCCTTTTCATTGCTGATATTCCTCTGGAAAAAAATAATCCTAAATAATTATGAAGAGGGAGCATGATTTTAACTCAGTTTCCACTAAAGCCTTATCTATTCACTCCAGCACAACATAGACTTCAAAACAACAGGTAATTTGCTGAATTACAGTACATGCTGTCTCTCTGTTCTGTGAAAATCCATTAAGCTCAATTAGTACTTCTGTTTCCATAGAGCCTTTAATAACCCATTTCTCAAAGTATTTTATAAGGATTAACACTGTACATTTTCCTGACACTTACCAATCACTGTTTTGTCATTTTAAAACTTCTATATAATTAATAACATTCTAAAATGTAGGTTCTGAATTATCCTGGGGCAAATAACTTAGCGTATTCTTTTAAGATGCTTAATAACATAACGTAACAAAGCTCTGGTCAAATGGCTTCTTCCTCCTACCAAGATTGAAGGTTCCAGTGGAAGCATCTGGCTAAAATTCCATCAGCTATCTGAGAGGATGTTAAGAAGTAGGTAATGAAATGAATTCATTCAGTTAATTTTACTTTTCATACACATTCCTGAGTACCTGGGGATGTTTTGATGGGTTTGCAGTGTTGTTGTGGTTTCTTTATTATTGTTGGGATTTTTGCTTTGTTTGTAAGGGCGGGCATGGTACTATAATGACTTTGGTCATCATAATGACATGGTACTATAATGATTTTCTGAGAGCTTCACTCAATTGTCATATCTGACAAATGCAATGAAAACCAAAACTTGCTTCACTTTCAGCAGCAGCAAAAATCTGTATTCTTGTACTACTCTCAGGAAATATTCTCTTTCAACAATTTATATAGATAAGAGTTGAAAGACTACTGAAAGGACATTTTGTGTATACAAAATCTCTACATTTCCTTCAAAGTTGATTCTACTGCACTTTTCTGATACTGCCAGTGAATTTGTTTTTTACATGAATGGTAAAATATTTTATTACAAAACAGATAAAAAACAAATCACACTGTGCATTAGAAAACAGATAATATAGAAAGAAATACAGAGGGATAAACTTTTTAGCAAATAATTTCACAGAATACTATGGTTTATTACATATTTTGTTGGAATTTTGAACACATTCTGATGAGTTCACGAAAACAAAATACAGTAACGTCCATTTTCCGTTTGATCATTGGCAGGCACATGATCATAATTTATATATAGAAAATTTTGTGAAATATTTACCTGATTTGAAGAACATTCATGAGTCTTCACCCTGCTCATTTGCTTAGGAATGACAAGCTGCACAGCTGCAGTAAATGTTTGCTTAAAATGGTAGATGATGACACTTCACTCCTGTATATGATGTGCAGAAGTACTTCTGCTGATCTAAGAGAGGTAAAACAACTTGTATATTCCGTTTGAAGTCATAGGTTTTCTTTCCATTTAAAGAACCAAGCAAACAAACAGAAAACCAAAAACAATCAACCAAAACAAGATAGCAAAAACAACCAAACAAACAAAACCCCCAGACACCACCAACCCCTCCCCAACTCTATGTACGGAGCTGTACCTACATAGAATTCAGTAACTTCACTAAAATTCAGTTTTGCTGGTTGTCTCAATTTTAGTAGATTTTATCTTAAAATAGGTAAAGAGATAACTGATTTTGTAACTTGATGGTGCTAGTCTTGTCTCAAAGATTTTAGAGTTACTATATCCATATATGTATATTATACTATTTTCTTTACTTTCTACAATCTGAAAAAGTTTTGAAAATAAAACTCACACAGGAATTTCAGGACTAGTCAGTATTGCTCATACTCTTTGCTGGTGTAATGGTAGGATAATTATTGACTCCAAGAAGAAAACAGTTTGATAACAATGCATTTTTCAGCCCTTCTCTCCCACTTAAATCCTGTATCCTTTTAGGAAACTGTTTCTGTAAAGAATATGACTGTAAGTTCTGTATCTTAAATTTAAACACATCTGCCATCGGACTTACTCATATAAAAATCTACTACAGTAAAAGAACCTTCTGATTCATAATTTAAGGAAGTCTTTGGAGGAAACTATTACATTTGTCTCTAAATGATTAGTGATAAGAAAGGGATAGTTATTTCAGATTGCCTCTGGCAAAGAAAAATGCAATATAAAAGCACTACAATCTTAAAGAAATACATGTAAAAAGCTAAAATAATGTATCCATTACATTACTATTTAATTTTTCATGAAACTTCTGCAGGTACTGTAAAAATAATAAGTGAAGTCTTTCAGTCTTCAAGGCTGTCAAATTGTAAATGATGACAAAGAGCATTGCATAACCTTAGGGAGAAAAAAAAAGAAACACACATCTTTGCACAACTGTGGCTAATAAAAATAATGTTTGAAACATAGTACTTGCATCACAAAGTTTCTTTTCTGATGCCTTGCAATTTCTGTAGTGAGTCTCTCCTATAAGACTTTTTTTTTAAATTTTCTTTGTATTTATATTACCTACCAGGGTAAAATTTGCAAAAGCAGTGGACTGTGAGGTTTATATCTTGCTTCAAAGACCACTCAGTCTCCAGACTGAATTAATAGGAGCTTATCTTGAACCATGTCTTAGAATTCATTTCTGGTTTTAATGAAGACAAATGGTTGCAAATTTTTAAGTGAAATTTTGGTATTTATAAATGAAGCTTTTAGGAGAAGAGAAAGATAAAAGACATTTACTATCTAGATATCTTTTTCACACATCATTGTGCAATGAGCTGGGACTGTAATAGTCAATGATAGCTTAAAAGTTGCCTAACAATTGTTTTTAAACTATTAGTGTAAAATAGCTAAATATAAATAAGGGCAATGTCTGTAGTCTCCAGATAAATAGATATCGAGAAAGCAGGAAGTTACAAGGGAGATATAAAGTAATGCTTTGTGGTAGTTCAAAAGGAACTTGAAGAATTCAGTAATTGAATCTAAAATTAGTCTAAAATGACAGAAGCAAGATATAGTCAGCTATTTTAAAAATCAAGCATAATCCATAATTTTTTCTCCTATTTGGCTGTCTTTCTTAAATTGTAGTTGGCTATATCTTCTATGATTTGTCAACTTCATACGGAATCTAAAATTTTAAATTATTTTAAGTAAGTTTAATGAACTAACAAATTGTGGGTAAATCCATGATGATCTAAGTAGTTTTGAGTCCTTTTTTATTGCTTTCTGTAATCTATTTAAAGCCCTGTTTGGTGGCAAGAGACATACTCCTCACTCTCAAAATAAGGATTAAGAGCATTATCGTCATCATCTACATTTACCTCAATTTTTAAAAGATTTGTCCTTTATTAAGCAGTCTGAAAATACTTGTTGCCTTAAAGAGTGAAGAATGTCAGCATCTGCCTTACAATTAGTCTTAGCACTTGTCTAGACCTTAACAGTCTAAATCGACATTTCACGCTGCTTCTTGATTTATCGCTTTTATGTCTCTGCATAAATACTGATGCCTTTCTAAGGGGCTGCTTATTGGGATTTACTTTTTATGATAGTTTTGATGAACTGGAAAACCTTCCCAAAAACCAATTTTTATTTAAAGTCCAAGTAACTTTAAAAGACTGTGAAGGACTAGAACAAAGTCTTGCTACAGATGCAAATTATCCACTGGCTCTTGCAATAGATCGACATTCGTGTTCAACCTTTGTTCAGTTGCACTTTTCCTGCCCCACTTCCACCCAAAGAAAATTGAAATAAGGTAAAAATGCTGCCATTGAGACATGGAGCAGATTTCAAATCATGCAGAAAGGAGGAGCAACAGGCAATTAAGTGTAGATGGCTTCAAGATTGCAGAGGATATAGGGCACTCTCTTACAGCTAAAGCAGAAAGAGGGATCACGGATCTGGTCTCACACTCTCTTACAGCTAAAGTAGAAAGAGGGATCATGGATCTGGTCTCCTGCAGGGAATTGATATATGACCAAAGATTGCAACACTTGTTCTCCTGTTACTCCAGTTTTATTTCTCTAAAACACCACTGAGTTTTTCCAACAGTGTATGGTTTGCAGGGAGACAATTCTACACCAAAATGAAACTAGCCTCTTATGGGTTACTTACAGATGAAAGGGGAAAAAAGTTCTATATCTTTATTCATAGAACACCACTGATTAATATAAATGCTTTATTTAGAGTGGTCTTTTTTGTCTTTGTACATTTGTGTATCGAATAATAAATGCATACTTTTCTAACAGCCACAAGAGTACTGTTTTGAATTACTCAAATTCTGTCTCAGCAAAATGTTTGTTTCTGTATGTCATGAAATGCTTTGAATGTATGAGTTTGTGCAATCTAGAAATTAAATTGTCAAAAATCAGTGTGGAGAGAGAATAATTTAAATAAATCAGCTTTGTCTTCTGCTAATTTTTATCTACTTCCTATCTGTATACTTCATGTACTAGCCAAAGACTTAACAGAAGTTTAACTTCTATATAATAATTTTCAGTATCCATCTGTAATTATTTCTGCTCAGAAGATTATATAGGTTCACAAATTGCTGTCATTTTTCTACATATGCACATGCACAGCTGCTAGAGCTACTAGTCCTTAAAAAAACCCAGCACCTAAATATCAATTCTGAAAAAGGATTCATAAACTTAAAACAAATTTATATTAGATAAAATATTTTCATATTAACATAATATAATTTTTAAGTATTCAAATATTTCTAGCTTTAATATTTATATTTTTTAAAACACATTCAATAGTCTCACCTCCTAAACTTAGCTGCAAGATAAATTATTTTCAATAGAATATCATATCTTTATTACAGAATTTATAATTTCTTATTTGCTATCCACTAAACAATGGAATTTGAATTTCAAAGGCCACAATATTAAATGCAGATGTAGAACTATTTACTACACATCACCTTGCCAAAGCACATTTCTATTGGTAAAACTAGGATTTTGTGTACAGAATAAGGA
>VZTB01003119.1:444549-523749 GCA_013397245.1 Thryothorus ludovicianus | reverse complement strand
GGACAAGTCTATGAGATGTGACTGGAAATATTGAAATTTGCTTATTGCTATTTTCTCATTTTGTAAGCAGCAGGAAATCTTTAGTTTCTAGAAAATATAAGAATTGTATTTGGATTTAACAAGAAGTATCCTGTAATTTTTTACATAAAATAACTGGCGGCCTTTTTTATTTTTCTTTTTCCTGTTAAGGAAAAAGAATTGAAACCTTAAGAGATTTATACATTTCACTAGGAAAAAAAATTCCTTTTGAAGACCATTTGGAACAGTTAAATCTTATAATTTCACAAATATTAAAACACAATTTTGAAACATTTTGAATGCATAAGTTCATGCTATTTTTAGCAGAAAATACATTCCCTCAGAAGAAGTATCCAAACCTCTTTTTTTTCTTTTTTTTTTTTTTAAATCTGCTTCGACTCATTGTCTTCATAGTAATCATTACCCCAAAGCAGTCTCTGTACACAGTTCCAGACCTACCAGTGCTTCTAAACCAGCCTTTACCATTATAATTTCCATGGGTTTTTGCAGTTGCCAGAACTCTTGATAGATCAGGCCCTGAAGACTTACCCCAAGTTTCTTCACAAGGAATGAAAAACATTGTTAGACACAGGCAGGAAAACTCATGTTTATTAAAATCAGTGTTTTCTCCCATGTGACTTGTTAAGTGAAGTGAGATGACACCATTTGTTGGATGTTGGACATAATTTCTCCTTCCATTACTGGCTGAAGCACAATCTGATTGTCTCCCTGTCTAATATGAGAACAAACAGTTCTGTATCTGAATATGATAAACAATTCTGTATCTGACTCCTCTTTCTCATTTGGGACAGTTGGCAGCAGGATCATCACAAGTTCTCAGTAATGTGAGACTTACAGAGTGTTCAAGCAGTACTTGCCTTCTGGCTTCTTTCTAAATTTTCCTTAGCACTGGATATTCTGAGGACATCGGAGAGCTTCATGTTTTCACATAAAGTTTATTGGCCATTGATGGTCAGAGTTATCACTGTTATGTACCTAGCAGATGTCACTGCAAGCCAGCCTTTGTGCTTTTTCTTCAGCTTCTCTCATTGTAGATATCACCAAGAATATCTTAAAAGGAAAGTAAATAAAATTGAAGACCCACAATAACTACAAAATACTTATAGTCTACTATGGATTGTTTTTCCTAAATATTAATTTCTGGTCACTTCATGATAAAAAATTTTCTAATAGTCCATCTGAGAATGGATCTTGAAGATGCCAAAGTTTGCCATCTAGCTGAAAATAATTCACCAGCATTTGAGTACCTGAGCCTCTATTTCCCCACTGAAAGATTCCCATCATAGATTTAGTTTGGGGTTTTGTTTTTTCCTTTCCAATTACATTTTCACATGAATTAAGAAAATAACATTTGTAATTGGTAAATTGGACTTTACTGATGGGTTTTGCCTAATACAACTTAAATATCAGAAATCCACAGCTTTCTGTAACACAAGCTGACATCTTAAGCCGTTGTTTTGGTGAATTTGCTCTAGAAAAATTCAAAGTAAAAAAAATTCCAACAGCAATCAATAACTAAAAATAAAGCACACAGGGGAATAGTAGGGTCTTGGCAATGTTATTCTCCTATTGTTTGTTCTGCCAAACAAATTCAGGCTTGAGGGATTTTGGATTTGTATCAAATATTCAGAAACAATCCTGTCTATTTCCTCGTTGCATCTGATTTTCTGCATGTTATCAAATAGGGCATAGCATCTGAGAATTCTTCTCTCACACTGAGATTTTTGGGCTTGAAAATTAGAAATGGTGAAAACATGAATTACTTAGTTGCTTCTGAAAGCAATATTGCCAGAAGAAAAAGAGTATTTAACTATATGTTGCAAAACAAATTTTATTGAAAAAGGTTTAGTGTAAGTAATCAGTTTATGGAAACAGTCTGGAGACCTTGCTACTTAAATGCAGAACTGATAATATGCATTTCTGTACAGAAACTCATATAAAGGTCATACTCACAAAAATGATGTTACCAAATGGATGTTTTGAGCTGTCTCCCATAAGAGATGTAGTCCTGAAATATTAGAATTCCACTTTTATCTGCTACTGTCTCAATATTAAAGTGCTGTATAATAAAATGAATCAATGGAAAAATTGAGGCTAGTACAGAATTTTTCAGTCTTCTGGCTAAAAAAGTTGACTTGTCTAGGAGCTACTGTTATTTATTTTAATCTGTAGTTTGAGCTTTCAGTAATGCAAAGGCATTGAACAAATGGGGAAAGCATTAATTATTATTTATTTTATAAAACTAAATAAAATAATAATTGAAGTGAGAACAAAATCAAAATGTTGAAGAATAATTTCTTATTTCTGTTCTTCCTGAGATGAAATGGATAAAACCTTATCCAAATATATGCTTCCATACTTATATGTAAAGTTTTATATGAATATAACTCCAGATATGTCTGTCCAGAAAAGAATGTGGAAACTTGTCCAAATGTAATAGCTGACTTTCAATAACTATACTCAGTTAAAGACAATTCAAGGCTCTATAATTTCTGAGTCATTAAATTATTTTGAAATTGTCATGTAGCAAGATAAACAGTATCATGGAGCATGAGAACTAGAGAGGAACAGAAGTTTCAGTTGCTAAAAGGAAATAAAGAAAATGAAATGTTTTCTTCTATGAATAGCAGTTTTGTTTGGTAACCTGCAAAGAAGTAAATAGCTTTCAATTTCTGTGAAGATGGAAAGATAAATAACTGCTGTTGGAGCAAATAAAGATTTTCATTAAAGGAAAGGGTTCACACATTAAAGTGTATTCCTGAAGAGTAAGATACAATATATCAAATGATCATAGCAGAGATCAGGGTTTTTTACATGCTGTGTGTCTCAGCCATTACTGCCAGGGGCAATTATACACTCCAATTAGACAGAAAGATAACAAGACTTGCAAAAGATTTTTGTTGCTAAAAGGTAATTTTTAAAAAAAATAATTAAAGCTTTTTTTTAAAGATTTTTTTTATATTTGAGTTCAATTCTTGTCATATTAAGTTGCACCCACAAACAGCTTCTTCAAAGTAAATTAAAAATTTTTAATGACTGATGTATATATACATAAATATATAGAGAGAAGACTCAAGGCTATCATAAGAGAGATAATTTAGAAGCTGCATAAATTCTGTCCATTTGTTTTCAAGACCTTTACTTCACCCTTGAAGGGAACAGAAACAAAAATCTTGTATCAGCATTCTCTCCTATAAAGCTTGGGCAGAGTTAGAAATCATTGCATTATTTTAAGCAGTCTAAGAAATTGTAGCATAGATTCACTTCATCTCATAGCTGTTAGCTTTTGATTTAAGGTTGCTTTATCTTGCCAGAAGTGTAAAACACAAATGAATAATGGTGAATGGGCTATGATGTCATACAGAACTAATGGCTATTCAGTTGAAAAGTTTAATTAATATTGCACATAAACAATTTTACCTGTCACTGTAGTTCTGACCTTGCAGTTTTCAGGTATGGGCAGATAAGTGAAGAAATAGGAATACACAATCCAGAAGTAAAGATATTTGTATCCTTGACATGTGACAGGACAGCAATAAAGGTAATTGAAATATATGATGCATTTGGCATTGATGCAGATACCTAATTTTGATGGTATAGGAGAATGACCGATGTGACATTTTACTCATTTTCTTCAGATGGAGCTGGTACAATTTCTCAAGAATAAATGACCTTACAGTATTAGATAATATAGTCTTGACCCTGACTGTCATGGAGGCTCAGAGTGTGAATATGCAGTCAGCAAAACAATGTTACTGAAAGTTAGTTACATTTTACTGTGGGTCAAAATCAATTAAAGGTTTCAATGATAATGTCTGGTGGCCTTGACACCCTTGATGTTCCCTCAGCTGCTTCTCTGTTTCTGTTCTATCTGCTTCTAGAATTTTCTGTGTTTCTTGAACATATTTTCACAGACATACCACCAGCTCGTCTGAGGGGTTCAGCTGTGCCCTGTGCTGGGCCCCTTGGGGGCAGCTGAAGCCACCTGTGTGTGGCACAGCCCTGGACCCTCCTCACAGAGGGCCCCCACAACCCCTGCTGCCAGTGCCTGGGCAATACTCTCCATTCACTATTTTGGACAGCTAAACACACAATTGAAGGGCTGTCTGCATTTATTTCTACTCAGTGTCTGATCCAATAAGCATTCTCAGAGGATACCCATCTTATGAAGCCTTAAAGAAAGGACTGGAAACAGGTGGTGAAAATTCCTCCTATATATACCATTCACCCATGAGAAACAGTAATGTAGAACAGAGGACTCATGAAATTATTTGCAACTTTTAACTAAAACTACAGAAACTTTTACTTTCTATAACTCAGGAGAGTGCCTAAACTGAAAGCTTATGTCATATTACAGGTCAACTGATTTCAACTTGACTTACTGAATGTGACATTTTAATAAAAGCTCTTTGTTCCAATATTCCTTTTCACTCCACTAAGTACACTTAGTGTAAATTTTTCTATTCACTGTGCCATCATGAGTCTAGAATTAGGACTTTGATGACTTTCAATAACTTAAAAATCTAATGTAAATTAAATGAGCATCTTAAAAATTAACATTATAAAGATAGACCAAAAAAAATGCAATGCCAGTACATTACCTTTTGGCTTAGCAATAACTTAAATGACTAGTGCTTCTTTAAGAAGGATTTTTATTTTAACACATGGTTCCATGTCCTCCTTTTAAATACTGTTCTGAAAAAAAGCCCAACCAATAGTCAAGTAGTTAATTTAGTTGGTTATCTAATTGAAAAGAAAAAACACACAACTTGCTCCCAAAACTTCATATTTTTTAGGTATTACAGTCAAATATATATATTTTGTGTGATCATTCATTGTTTATCAGAATAACTACAAACATCAGGTGAAATCACCAGCAAAGACCAGCAGCCTCTGTTGCCCTCTGTCAGAGTATTGCCTCTACAATTATGGAGTACACAATACAAAACTCTTTTTTAATTTTTTTATACTCCAGATCTTTAGCATCCATAATGAACCAGTCTGCCTTTTGGGGGCTTCGTTTTACTAAAAAAGGGTTAATTCTACAGTTATAATTCTTAAAAAACAATAGTTATGGCTAAAAACTGTAAAAATGGTTACTTTAACTAACAAGTATTTTTACCAACTACACCGTTTTCCATTAACATATTCCCAATATTTCAGCAAGGATTTTTGTGGTGGGTTGACCCTGGCTGGATCCTAGGCATCCATCAAAGCTACTCTGTCACTTCCCTCCTCAGATGATCAGAAGAGGGAAAGCATAATGAAAAGCACACAGGACCAGATTAAGACAGGGAGGGATTGCTCACCCATTACAATCTATCTAGACCCTGATTTTTATTTTGGAATTCATGCCCTTTTCTGGAAATAATGAAATCACTTTAAAGGAAGCTAGTTATGTTTTTGGGTACTGTGTGTTTCTCTTAACCTGTAACACAAATATTATGCAAATTAAGATAACTTTTGCAATAAAAAGTAATGGCTCTCAGTAATGAATTTTTGTAACAGAAGCAATCTTATAAGTGGGAAGAACATTATATGAAATAATTTTTTTCCATTTTGTAAATGTAGCAATATGAGTATCTTCACTGTGAAAAAATAAAGAATTAAATTAATATTATTCATAATATCTACAAAAGATATTACTATTTTGTATTATTTTTCTTTTGGGAATTATGTTTTCTAATAGAAATTCTCATTCCTTAAAAAGTTGCTTTTAAATGATACTGAAAACAATATAAGCCATTTTAAAAACTCAGAGAAGTTCCTTAATCCAAGCGGTGGACTTTGTGTATACGTTTGTGCATAAAAAATTACTTAGTAATAAAACAAAATAATAAATGAAGTGAACTTCTGTAAGACAAGTTCTTGGCCACTCAAGTGAAACTTTTTGTCAAGTTAAACTGAATAAAAATAAATCAGATCCTGGGCTTATCAAATGGCTCATCCTTACATTGTGCTATTGGCAAGAAACAGCTGAAAGTCACGGTATATAATTATGTGTTGTATCAAGACTTCTCTGGTCGGCTATTTTTACTGTAGAATTAGTTAGCACCCAAGAATAAGCCCCATCTTGCTTTGGCTAAAAGTTATCTGTTTCATAATCTTCTCTTTCTCATCAATTAATGTTTCAGCTGTCTAAATAAATCTACCTAATATCATTTGATGAATGCAAGAGTGGTTCAGACACCCACTTGAAGTTGACAGATACAGCATAGAGAATTTATTTTTCTTTTAACCTGTAAATGCTATCAGGTTAATATAAGCTGGTAGCAATCACTGCCAAAGTAAAGCTAGTAGCTAGAACTTACATCAGGGCAATCAAATCCAACCAAAAATACAATTGTAACTTCAGATTTATCTTTGTTGAAGGGCAGGAGCTGGAAATGTAGATGGGGAAGACAATGGAAAGGAAGAACAAAAAGGAACAGAAACACTTGACTTTTAAACATTTTCTCTCCATATTTAGAGCATTTATTCATGTCCTTGTGCCAATATAGTACACCTGATCTTTCTTTGGTAATGAAATACTTGCCAGTGAACATTAATTAGAATTATAACTGAAAAACAAATGTCTCTGATCTTGCAACACTAAACATTACACTAAATCTTGAACTTTTCATATTTTTTAAGAATTATATATTTATTCTTTTGAAAAGGAAATGGCTTTCAATAAGAGTGAGAAGGGATAAGGGATGAAAGTAGAAGGCAGAAACTCAAAATGTCACAACACTGAATTGCTCTGGTTATATTGCAACTACTTTAGCTAGGTGCTTAAGAAGTCTTAATGTCAAATATTAACAGAAAAAACCCCATATATCTCATGGATATTTAGTATTTTTATATTAATAGTTTTATTATTTATCATTTTTTAAATGTAGCTATGCAAATTACTAAGTTAATATAATTTTATTTAACTTACCAGACTCAAATCAAAGAAATTTATGATGTCATCTTAACAATATTAACTAACAAATGAAAAAGCATAGAATTTTAAACACATTTATTCTTTTTCTGTTTTACAAAACACTTGTTATCAACTGACATGTTAAATGTCATGGGCCATTTGAAATATGTTCTGCTCTTCTTAGTGTGTGACCTCTGACATCAGTATAACTCCCATTGCATTTTATCTGCAGTAATATCTTTTCTCAGTCCTGTTTTGAATGTAATTTTATATTCCCATTTAAGTAATAATTTCCTCTTACTCGTCCTCTTTTCTACTGCCTCTTATACTTGTACATTCCCTTTTTTCTCTGACTCCCTTAATAAAGACCTTAAGTTTCTTTTATTTGCATTTTTCTTGGAATAGCAAGCCTGCTAGATTAGTGGAAGAAATCTTCAGAGCTGTAATTTTTTGTAATGTCTGTTTGCTTGAGCTTGCAATAGCGCAAACAGCGTACTCTAATTCTACCAGATAAATCACTGGAAAAAGGCCACTCTTGTTCTTAAATTTTATATCAGCTAAGTTGTCCCCTTTGGTGTTTTAATTTAATGAAAGAAGTTAATTGATGCAGAAATAGTTTGGCAGCACTATTATTTGAAGAGTCTGAGACAGACTGAACCATGATTTCTCTAACTTCTGAGTCTAACATGAACTTGATTATAAACCTGTATCTGCTGAGAAAGAATACAGTCATCACTTTCTTCTAGCGTTCATTATTTTGGTTTGTGTCTTCATTATTTCAGTTTGTGTCCTCTTGAGGCCTTCCCAGAAGTGCAAGTCTCTAAATTACAGTCCCAGTCTTGACATTGTGATGCATGTTAGCAGAAACTTCTGCTGGCACAGTGGCAGACTTAAGTCAACAGTGTAATAATAGTTTGGAGATATTTCTATGTGAACTGGTTAATGGTATTAGCAGCCAAAGTCAAAACAAATGTTTACATTTATTAAAAAAAAAAAGGGTTATAAATTGACATGGGTTTATATCATAAATCCTCGACTGGTCTTTGCCTGGATCACTCCAGGAATTGGACTTTAATCCTCTTTGTGATCCTTTCTTCCAGTTCAGAATATTCTATGACACCCCACTTTATCTTTGTTCTCATCCAGCTCTTTGCATAGGTCTGTAACTATAATGCAAACAAATCTGCTCTTCAATGCTGTTTGTTTGACACCTTTAAATTATAGATTATGGGAAAATTAAGAAATACCTGTGCAGTTAGAAGCCTTCCACTGCTCTGTCAGAACAGAAAAAACATCACTGTTGTGCTATGGTAGGGAAACTACATTACTTAAATCAAGATGTTCCAGATCATTGAAACTAAATTTATGGTATGCTTAAGTAAACTAAGTCTACTGCATAATTAAGGAGAATAATTCTTATACTGAATATATAAGAAAGTCTAAGCCTATTCTTCCTTCCACAGATTATAATTTTATATTCATTCTTTTTTCATGTCTACTTAAAATATTATTTAACAGTAAGAGCTTTGGTAGTGCTTTGCTTGGTTCTTTCTCTTTAATAGGAGCTTTTGGGGGTTTTGTTTTTAGCAGAAAAATTATTTAAGATCTCTGGTACACTGAGGCCCTCTGTCTGACTGGTACTCAACAGGGACATTTCTTTGGCAGTACTACATTAATTATACAGTAGAAATGAAAAGCGGAATATACATACTTTGGAATGCAGATACTGATAACTGAAGAAACAAACTCATTTACAAGCATTGTTTATCATTGTAATTCCCTTAGTGCTGCACATAATAGGTCACATGTTCAACAATAGTTCACATTTAATAGATTTTTCTGGGCAAAGAAAATGCCAACCATGTAGTTCTCAAATATGTGGAAATAGGATGTCATTAACGTACAAATTTCAGGAGTGATCTGCGGCAGGTCTTCTGGAAGGCTGCAGCCAATCTCTGAAGGACAAGAAACACATTCAAGAAGGAAAGTGGATGCAACATCAAAGCAAGGGAGAAAGAAAGTGGTACAAAAAAGTCTATGCCTTCTCAATTCTCTAAATTAACATCTCATTTGAAGGAAAGGAAAAGATCCACTTAGATCTTCAAACATTTAAATAAAAGACTTCTGCACCTTCCCAGAAACTATAATGTTCAGAAAATAACCAAAATTCTCTTTTTAAAAAGGCATAGATTTTAGTGCTTCTAATTTTCTTATACTTTTTTTAAATGTTAAAATTAATATAAATATTACACATATAACACATACACATACAAATATAATAAATAGGATTTTACTGCAAATCACCTGTGCTAAAGTATTCAGTATATTAGAGATTATTCTGACATTCAAGAAATGCTGACTGAATTTCTTTGCTTTTCATGGAAAGAAGTAAGGTGGTTTTGATTATTGACAAATTACAAGAATATTATTCTGTAGGCCAGTACTTGGAGAACTTTCATATAAAGGAATAGGCCCAATCCAAAAGTTGTTAAAAGATCTCTCTGTCTGTTTTATTTGTTATTAAGAAGTGCTACCATTCAAGAGTTTGATTTTTGCACTTGGGAACAAAGAATCCATGTTATTTCTCGGCAGAAGCCAAAGACTTCCCTCAGCTGTTCCTGAACAAAGTTCAGTAATGTTTACTTGGGAGGAAAGGATATCATAGCTTCACAGAAATAGAAATATTTTAGAATCCCACATAAATTTATATTTTCCTAAAAAGTAGGATCATTTACATTATGAAACTACAGATATTTATTGCTTTATATTTGTGTCATTAACAGATTTTCATCCTTTTTTTGTAACTTAGAAACAAATATAAAAAGTTTCTCTTTTGTCTGGTTTTGGATTTCATTTGGGATTTTAGTTGCAGTTTGCTACTGTGTGTAATGTGAGTTCATCAGTCTATGAAAAGATACACACTGAGGAAACTGCTGTCTCAAAATAAATTTCCTTATTAGTCACACACTGTGCAAGCTAGTGTAGTGTTAGGATCACTGCAGTAAAGTAAATGCTACAAACTGGAGCATATTTATCCTTCAAATGCAAACAGAGTTTTAGTATCTCCTTGTGAATTTAGAAATTTTTCCATAAGGAAATAAAATAACCATACAAAAAGAGGAAAATAATTTAAAAAGGAGTAGCCATATGTTAAAACATTTGGAACCTTTACTTAAATTTACAAGTGCCTTGTAAATCCTTGGAACTGATTAATTGTGCAAAAGAATGAAAATAATGAAAATATTAAAATTACTCAGTAAATTTTCTGTAGCAGCAAATGTTTTCTGTACCTTTAGACCATTATGATATAGGAATTAATGATAGTATGACCTTCCTTCACTGATGTAGTTATATTTTTCTAAAATATAAGTATATTAATGTCTTTTAAAAAGAAATCTTCATAATTTTAGGAGGATCACCTTTATCATAAATAGTTGCAACTCATTTTAGTAAATGAGCTATGTAGGCGACTTGTACAAACAATATGTTTTGAATTCATATATCAAATATAGCAAAGTTTCAGTAGCTTAAAAATATCATGGAAAGAAATACATATTGTTTACCACTGATAATGGCTGTCTGAAGTAGTTCATAAGAAATTTAAAGCAATTTGTTACATGAATTATGGGTTCAATACTGCTAAGTAATTCCAAATTATCTGCTATATCAGAATTAATTACTCATATTGCAATAGGACAAAGTAGTACTTACATATCTAATTACAAATTAAAAACAAGTAAACATTTCCTTAAGAAGGTATATTCTTAAAGCAATTTAAAATCTATTACTACATAGATTACCAGTTAATAAATGAGTAATCAAACTGAGGTCAAAGTTAAAATTAAATAATATGTTTGAAGTTCAAGTTAAAAAAATAGCTAATTTGACGAATTTAGAAACTTTTGTTGTTGTAGGGCAGTGTAATTAAAATATGCAAACATCAATGATGGCATATAAGATCAGAAAAATGAAGGAAAATTACTCAAGCTGGTAACAATTGCATATTATCTTAGATTATATTATGTATATTATTCAGAAGACTTTTTCCTTAGGACTATTAGGTGAATATTTACTCCTAAAGTCTTGTTGCTATGTCCTTCTTTGGTGAATTTTCAACTCTCCTTCACAAAACCACATACCCTTTCTGTGAGTTTAATCAACCTAGAAGTTAAACCATGCATCTAAGAACATTGTCCAAAATGCTTCTTGAATTCTGACAAGCTTGTGGCCTTGACCACTTCCCTGGGGAGTTTTCCGGTGCTTCACAGCCCTCTCAGTGAAGAACTTTTTCTAAATTCAGAACTAAATTTCCTCTGATACATCTTAAAGCCATTCCCTGACATCCTGCCACTGGACAGCAGAGAGAAGTGATCATCCTCTCCCTCTTGGTCTACCTCATGAGAAAATTGTAGACAGCAATGGGTTCACCCCTAAGTCTCCCCTTGCCTAAGCTGAACAAACCTCATAGCCTCAGCCACTCCTTGCAAGTCACTCCTGCCTGTCCTTCCACAATCTTTGTTTTCATTCTTTGCACAGGTTTAGGAGAGACAGGAAAGAGCATCTCCATCAGAAATTTTCAGTTACATTTTTTTCAAAGTGAAAGAAGAAGAAATTCCCAAAGTAAGTCAGTACTTAAAAGTACTTAAGCCAGTACTTTTTAATGTATCTTTTTAATTTGTGCAGGTAGAAATGGTATGCAGGGATCACACAGACTTTCATGATCCAATAGTTTCTATAGGCACTTCTAGTTTATTATTGAGAAGTGAGAGAAATTGAGGCTTCTGGTAGCTTCTGCTTAATGCCACCAGTGCATACTGTGCTTTGCAGAGAAGGGACTGGCGGACAAGGTGACCATGGGCCAGCAAAGGGCTCTCGTGGAAAGGAAAGCGGCAGCATGGTGGGCTATGCTAGGCAGTGTTGGCAGCAGACTGCCTGTCTGCTCAGCCCTGATGACACCATCTCTGGAGTGCTTTAGACTTTAGTCTGAAGACTACTGGAAATGTCCTCGATAAATTAACGGTAAATAAGTCTTTGTTGGGAGGGATCATGAGAACAGTCTGTGCACTATCACCTTTACTATTACCCTCCTTATATTATTCAGGGTCTAAGTAGTGCCATCACCAAAGTTCTATAAACAGTGGGAATACCTGCTTCAGGCAATTTATAAAATGATATAAGGAAAAATTTACCACAGGATATAAGTTCATTTTTCTTATCTCGCTCATATTGTTCATCATATTTAGGGGAAAAAACCTACAACTAACCCCACTCCCCTTCTTGTGAAGCTCACACTAGACTCTGACTTTATGCCCTTCATTTATATGATTAAGTATTAAAAATGAATTCAAAGAGTATTTGCTTTCCTTAATGGCTCACGGAAATTAGCAGTAATATATATTTAAAAATATGCTTAAATGTAAATTTAACCTTTCATATTAGTAAATTCTTATAGAAAGGAACTAAAATAAGCATATATTTTTGTTATTTAAGTCTGGATTTGTTTTCTGTTGTTTTGTTGTAGTACTTTGTATAGCTAAAAATGATTGAATATTCCTCTTAATTCTTCATGCTTAGGAATTCCCTATTAAGACTATTTCTTTTCTTTTGTCCTGCTTGTTATTCTTTGAACTTAGATCTCCTCAGGCTCTTCAATATTTTCTATTGACTCTTCTCACTGTAATTTAATTACTTTTTCTTTTTCTGAGACTTTGTAGAAATGGAAAGTATATAGGCTGTATTGAATTATATTTTACTTGACCTTTAAATATTAAAAGATGAGAAAAAGTGTCTTGAAATAGATTCAAACTTTAGATCAGTGATTTTCTTTGAATCCCATTAAAAATGTCTATTCTTTTTGAAGTAGGGTTGCATGCAGGTGCTATGAATAAAATCAATAGCAAACAGCAGATTTAGTCATAATATAATATGAAAAACAGGAATACTTGTAATGATATACGAGCTCTGAAAGTGAACCAAGATGAGGTGGGGGAGGGGAAGGGTATTGCTTTAAAAATCCACTTAGAATTAATACATGAATCTTGTAATGAGTATTTCTCCACAAAAGATCAGTCATAATTTGATTGTCATCAGGTCAATAAAGAAAATAATTTTATTTTGGTATCTCTTTGACATGTGGTTAAGACTCATAGACATAAAATTTGTAACTCTTGTAAAATTTTATGAAAGAATAAAAGCAGAGAAATCCCTGTTTAGAAGAAAAATTTTCTTTTTTCATTATCATTCAATAAGTAGCAGTCCAATTATACTCTCACTCAAATAATTTACTTACATCTCTCCTACTAACTTCATGGGGTGGTTTGAGGTGTCATTATTCATACAGAAGACACTTTAAACAGAGAAAAATTATGCATGATTTCTTGAAAAATCTAAAGTTTTGGAAGTTTATGGATTAAAATAATGGTAATAACAGATTGTTTTTTTATTAGATAAGCAAACACAAATTACTCTTATTCTTCTTTTATTTGAAACATTGGGAGTCTAACCATGAACGGGTGCTTTATTGCTTTTGAAAATACTCTTAAAGGAGCATAGGAGGAAGCCTGCATAAGCCATGGGGAAATAATTAGTTATGTGCTACTCTACCTAGACATTCAAAACAATCTGGGGTTGGATGGACTTCACCCAAGAAAACTGAGAGAGCTGTTGGAAGAAGCGTGGGAGAAGGTCTTTAAGGATTTGCTTTTATTTCTCTTTACCCTACACTGATTTGATTGGTAAGAAATTTGATTTTCCCAACGTGAGTCTCTTTTGCCCATGACAGTAATTGGTGAGTGATTTCTCCTTGTCCCTAACTCCACCCACATGCCTTTTGTTCTATTTTCTCTCCCTTTGCCCAGCTGAGGGCACTGATAGGGCAGCTTTGGCATGAGGCCAGGGTCAATCCACCACAAGCTCCAATAGACAGATTATTCCTGCCAGCCTCATGCAGATATTTCAGCTAAAAAAGAACATCTAAAATCCTTGGATTTGGTAAACAAATCACTCTCCAAGTTATTCTAGTACTGACATTTGTCTGTGGCTGAACTTGAACTGTAAGCATAAGATTATTCTTGAGGAAAGAGGAAAGCATATTAACAATTGACATACACTTTACCATTGTTCACAAAGATTAATGTTTAAAGAATACTGACACATCCCTCACTCAGTGCAAGGTCTGTGTCTTAATTAACAGAGAGAGAACCATAAGAACTCAGTTATTTATGTCTTTGAAAAATCTTTCTTAGCTAACGCTAACTCTCAAATTTTAAAACATATTTATAAACTATTCCAAGAACCAAATATCCTACTTAGCTAATATCTGCTTCTGGAAACTGGACTTCTTTCTATTTAATTTCACGAACTCTGTTCTTTATTAAGGTGTGGGCATCCTGTGAGGTCATGTCTGTGCACATATAACTCAGTATCTGGTTAGAATTTCTAGGCAATGTGGTGTAGAAGGCTGTTTAGAGGACTGTAGGTGTTTACTACCAGTTCATAGGCAATTAATGCAACTTATCACTTGCATTGCAGATACTGAAGAAGAATATATGGTTCATAGACCGCCAGTTAATTATATGCCAATAAAAGGTCAATAAACCACTTTTCTCCTGATTTATTTTAAAGAACATGAACTAGATTTTTTTTTTCCTGCAAAAAAAAAATCTAACTCATTAAATACATATGTATGTCTACTCAAAATCTAGCTGATATGGGAGTTAGAAATTGCTCAGGTCACTTTTTCAATTTCTCTGTTAAGATCTTGGGTTTGCAAACTTCACTATTCGGGAAGGTACCTAAGTGCTAATTGCATCAGTACTAAAAATGTGACACCTTCATACTTTTAAACTTTGATCCTGAAATAACTTTTTTTTTTTTTGAGTGCCTTATCGAACAGTATAATTCGTTTAAACATTTTTTATTTTGTCACTCAGAAATAGTGGATAGAAACCAGATTAAAAATAAAAAGCTTTTATTGGAGGTTGTCTATTTGAACTGTATTTTTTCAGGTAGTTTCTTAAAGATTAACTTATTTTTAACTAATTTTTTTATGTTTAATTTTATGAAATACGTGACTGTGTTACTGTAAAAGGTAATCCAACTTTAGAAAAAACATGTTGTACAACAAGATAAATTTTGAATCTAAACAGGTTATTAAATTTTATGAGAGTCTGCAATTTGTCCTAACTTGCCTCCTAATTTTCTTCTTTGAAGAAAGAGAATGTTTTTTATATTTGGCATGCTTTAAAAATCAAATCCTGCATTTTAAAAATTATTTGACCTCTAAGCCAGTGTGATAAAATTCATATGTATGGTATATTACACTAGAAAATTTGTATTTAATTAAGTTACTAAATCCAACATTATGCCAGGGTTAAGGCTCTTTCTGTAGTTCTAACACACAGAGCTTCAAAATCCGTTAGATATAAGACTATATATTAGAAGATCTTTTGCTGTTGTGATAACTCTAAGAAGACATTGCAAAAACTTTACATATTAGCCTGCTTTACTTGCAGTTCCTAGCATGTCTTGGTATTGATTAGAGGGGAATTACAGCAATATCCTGTAAGGCTGAGTGCTTCAGAAACACCAAATTAAGGTGTACAAGCTCTTATGTCTCGATACTACTAATGTTTCGGGTTCTTTCATTTTTTATTTTTTTAATTTTTAGCCTAAGGTTGCCTATGTGTCTGTAAGAATGAATATGGCATGCATGTTGGTCTGAATATGTAGGCATCTGTTATATCACAGAGCTTATACTATGGTCCAAGCACTCAATGAACCCCTGTGTGATGTTATCTTTTCTTGTTCAAATTCCCTTTCATTCATTCCATTCTTCTAAATGTGAGCAAAGACTTTTCGTGATACTTTACTATACTGGCCCCCATCCTAACAGTTCCTTAAAGTATTTTTATATACCAGAACTTCAGATACATGAGAAGTCACAACACAGTTCATTGTACTACTGGCTGAACATTGTCTCTTCATGCTCTCCTTCTCTGCTGAAAAAAGAAAAAAGAATACACATTACAGCATATAGTATTCTGTTTTGTAAATTTCATGTGATTTCACGTTAACTTCAGTTTTGTTGTTTCCCTAACAATGAAATTGTAGTAGACCCTTTTCATGATTGTCAGTGGTCACTAAACTCAACAGTAACTAAAACTTTGGAAGTGCTTTATATAGCTTTCATCATTTTCACTTTTGAAAACTTAGAGGTTCATATTTATATGTTCACTATATCTTTTTCAAAACCCAATGTTTAAAATTGTTCTGCCTGTTTTTACTTATGAAATGCACTATACTTCAGAAATGAAAAGAGCAATGCGGAAATATTTCTGTGAAAATGTAGATCATCACGGTTACAATATGCTTTTGAGTAGGCACTCTGTATCATGAAAGCATTCAGCTGATCTGCTTGAATATGTTTTTAACAGCCCACTCTTTAGGAACATTTTGACAAGTCTTTCTAGCTAACACTTTTTTTCTCATTACCACAGCCAGTATATGGTGCAAGGAAGTCTGCTACTCGGAATGGTCACAGCTCAAAGCAAGTAAGAAATCTGGAACAGAGTACTCAGAATGGAGACTTAAATCAGGCCCTATATGCATCTTCTAAACCGTGCTCTGCCATTTGATGATCTTTCAATTTCCAAGTTATGCACTAACCTATGAAGCTGTCCACACAACTAAAAATAAATTATTTTCAGTTTGGTATATTTCTTATGATCACCTCCGACCATTGCATCACAGATCAATTTTTGACTCAAAACCCCTACCAATCTCTTGAGAATAAAGATGATTATTCAATTTAAATGATGCCTATATCTTTGTTCACTTTAATTCACTCTAATTTTTCTTTGGTATATAGTATTTTCTTCTGAGAATGGTATTTTCTTCTGAGAATGGTATTTTCTTCAGTTCATTTTCAATTTGTATGTTTCCTTTGATTTCTCACATTAGAATGCTAAATGTCCCTGACATAGCTTTTTACAGAACTGAAAAACAGCTCATTGTAAACTAAATACACACTTTCAACATATGCAAACACATCCTCATGGTGGGGTTAATGTATTTAAAATAGTCAGGGTGTTTGTAACTTCCAAACATACATTTAAATTGGATGGACACACTGTTAGGGTATATTCAAATCAAAGAATACTTTTCAATTTATTAGGAGTGAGTGTAACTAGTTGGGAGAGAATGTGAATATGTGGGGATGGCCTTCCAGCTGTCTTGTTTCAGCTGATGTTCTCAAGTGAATTTGCTAATAAAATAATTGTATATGAATATTGAAAACTCTCAGATTACTTTTTAGATCAGACATCTTTATTCCTTATATGAAAAAGTAATCAAAGAAAATTAGTATACTATGAAATACACTTTGAAATATGCAGATTTAAAGAAGGATCGCATTCTTATTTATAGGAGTTGGTTAACATTTCATTTTAGACTTAATTTGGATAATTCTATAAAAATTTAATCCAAAGATAAAATTTCAATTGGCAGTCAGTAGTGTGATATTAAATAAAATTCTTACAGTCTGAATTAAGAATTCAAATTTACTATCACACTTGGTTTCAGGCAAAAATTGTAGAAATCATATATGAGCTCATAATTTTAAATTATTCATATGTAACTGATGATGAAAGCGTGTCTTCAGATGAGAAAACACAGTGCTTTGCATTTTTTTACAAGGGAAATCAACTCTGTTTGAACAATTAGCATGCAATTTCATGAATTTAAAATGAGCTAATTTCACACAATACGTTTTCAAAAAAAATAGCCAAAGACCTAAAAATCTATCTTGAAGTGGAAAAGTTTTGCTCACATCTTGATGATTGCTTCTACAAGCTCAGTGAATTTAACTAGCTTTGTATCTGAAAAAATCATGTTTACATATTCATGTAAGCGTTTACTATACCCTGTTCCCAAAGGAGTAATTAATATCTCAACTTAGATCATCTCTGCCAGATGAAATCCTGTTTTTCACATTGCATCTTAAGCTATTACTTTGCACAGGTGTTAGAAGAGCAAAAGGTTCATCAGTTTCAATGTCTGGCACTTGTGACTGATGCCCAGGGGACTCAAGAGGCAGCGCTGCGGAGGCCTGCTCTCACTCACAGCTTACACACTTCCAGGCTGTTAATGGTCTCATTAGGCATACTACACAAAATGTGTGACTTATTAATTGTAGCCTCTCCTACGTGCAATTGCCTACATAGATTTGTTACTCCTTGAAACATCAAATAGTTTTAAAACCATGGAGTCATTAGTGTTGCAGTATCACTATATTGTCACCAGAGAAACTGGTCTAGTTTAAGCCTTGATTTTTTTAATTATACATTTTGAATTACATCATAAATGGGCTATGTAGCATCTTGTTTAAAAATTCTTATTCAAAAGAATGGAACAATTTGCTCATTTTCTAATAAGTTTAGGAGTTGAGAGGGAATTTACAAAAAATATTTGCAGCAAATATCTTTTTATTTATCACAGAAGTTTTGGCTAACAACAGGTTAAATGTTTCCTGTTGTCTCAATATTCCTTGGTAATATGAAAAAAGCTTTATTCAAAATTCTTGAGTAACATTCAGAGTAAAATTCATAGCTAATATGCACATCTGCTGTCATTTGTTTTTCTATTCAACATTTCCATCTATTCAGGTATAAGTACACTTTTAATATTTTTGTGTTTTTAATTAGTGCTGTTACCAAACAGGACCAGATTAATTTTTAGCATTTTAAAAATCTTCTTTAAACAAACTGTAAGTGTGAGAATTTCTGCCTCAAACAAAAGGTTTGAGGAAAATGCTAAGAAATTTACAATTGAAATTTTAAGGGGTTTATATCAGAAATTTTTATATAGCTTTAGCTGCCACTGCCATGGTGTATTCCAGATAAGTAAACATTTACATGAATAAGGATACAGATAGAGTATGTTTCCCAAAAAGAAAGAAAAAGAAAACGAATTGAATTTCAAGAACAATTCAGGTGCATGTAAAACAGAACCATTTTTAATTTTTTTTTATGTCATTTAAATACTTGATACAAATGTGTCAAACACTTTTATAGAGTGGGAAGATCATAATTTAAGCTGTCAAAGGGTGAAATTATTTTGAGAGGTTTCATCAGCGGGGGGTTGGAAACAGTTTAATGTAAGAGTGCCTGCAATTAATAGTTATACCTAGCCAGAAGGTTGATTTATTGTGCTACTGAGGCTGAGTGCTCTCTTTCCCCCCCAACTCCACCCCCACTTTTGGAAAATTCCTTTCATGAACCCTATGTGTCCTCAACAACATAAATTGGCATGAAGAGTTTACAACACTCTTAGGTATTCCTTCCTATTTTCTTTCCACGTACTACTAAATTAAGACTTTCAGGTCAAATAAATTTAATTTAATCTCAGGAGTGTGCATTTGGCAGTAAATGAAGACAATTTGCATTGTATTTCTGATGATTTAAATGATTTTAAAATTGTTTTTGCATATGACCATTGTCTCTCAAGCAAACCTATTCTTTTTCTATAAGATGTGGTGTCTAACTTCGTACAGAGAAGATTTTTTGGCACTGCACAGGTTTTTTATCAAATTAATCAAACCCAGAGAGACAAAGAAAGAGTCTCAATCGAATTTTCATTAAAAGATTGTACCAGTTAAACTTCTTGTGTAAGAGACTTCTTTATATAAATTAGATTCCTCAAATCTCTCCAGCATATTAGTATCCTTCCTATTACTTATTAAGTGCAGCTTCATTAGGATAATGAAGTCAGGTGAGTAGCTCTGGAAGAATAAGTATCTGAAAATTTAGACTTCTGAAAGACAGGCTTTAGGCCATTCCTCATTCCATGCTATATTTGTGTCTGCTAGAAAAAGTTCCTTCAATAGCACCCCTGATTTAAATTTCCTTGTGTTGAAAACAGGAGTACAGAAATCAAATGTCTGAGTACAGCTGAATTTCCTGCACACTTCACCTCTCTCATTTCATTTCTAAAGCACAGTCCAGAATTTTCCTCCTGAGAAGATACTTTCTATTTTCAATCAGCACATACAGAGTGATGTAGAATGGTCAGCTTTCTGCCACAACAAAAGGAATGGATCTATCCTACACACCATGCCTACTGGACCTATTGTTTTCTCCTTTTTGTTTGTTTGTTTGGGTACAGCAATGCATCCTGCACATGGAGTGCAATTCTAACCTAGGAACTAGAAACTAATCTCAATATCTCAGCATTTTCTAGTTTTTTTCTAAGGGCCTAATTGAGAGACTTGCCCAGTCTTCCTGCAGTTAGATGGAACCTTAGAATGTTTGTATTACTTCTTGTCTTATGCCTTTTATAATCCATAATAAGGAACAGTATTAAAAACTATGGCAAATGTTTTTGTCGCTTGATTATATTAATCATGATTATTATTTAGATCTGTGAGAGATCTTGGAAAGAATGGGCTGTGGAACTAGGGAAAATACATTAAGAGCTGAGACAAAAATATTGGTTTAACAAATAGGGCCNATTGGTTTAGCAAATAGGGCCTAAATTTTTTATGGTTACCCCTTGCAGTAAGATGGCTTGATATTTTTCTGTGACACATTTAAAAAGGTTCTTTTCTTGAGTGACCATTTAGTTAGCTGATCCTTTTGCTTATTTGCATGAATAAAACAAGAACTTCAGAAACTCAGGATGTGATAATGGAGCTCATTATTCCATAGACCTCAACCACCAGCAGCTGGGTTGAAAAACGAGGAATGAGAAATTGCCAATGAGATAGCAATAATAAAAACAACAGCAACAACTAATAATACCCTTGGAAACTATATGAAACTCATTCCTAAAAAGATCTACCAAAATTTCGTATTTCAAAATTTTTATTTTTGGACTAAGATAATTCAGAAACAAATAAGAAAGAAGAAAAGAATAAAAACAAAACTTAGTTGAATGATACACATGGAAAGCCTTTAAAAAGGAAGAAAATTTTTGATGTTGAAAAAAATATAAAAGCCAGGTATAGTTATCATATAATTTTACAAATGCATTAATTTAATGAGACAAAGGATGTTAGTGTGTTTTTATAGTCATAAAACTCCATCTTTTCCAAATTAAAAAAAAAAACAACAACTGGGACAAGTCTGATTATTATTGAAAAAGGAAAACCTTAGTGGAAAGTGAGATTGTTTTGTTTTTCAAGCTTTTAGTGAGGACTTTATCATTTTACTCGAAAGTAATTTCATACTGTAAGGCCTTTCTGCTTATGCTTCTTTACTATTCTGCCAGACAGCAACAAGAAATAAAACATTTTTTCAAAGCAAATGAAGATCAGACATGAAAATACATTTATATTCACAATATCTGAATGAAATGTAACAAGTGATATCATCCCGTATTTTGTTTGGTTGGTTCTTCTTGGCTTTGGATAGCATTTTGTAGGGATAGCAAAAGCAGGTCTATCTTTTTGTTTCTTTTCATTCAGTGCCAGATAATGGTGTAGATGGACAAAATCCTAAGCAGATNGATACAGAAGTTTTAATTTTCTATTTTGTGTGAAAAAAAGCCTCATAGTTTTGAAAGTTTCACTATTCAAAAATAGATAATGAAGTTTAAAATGTTTCTGGTTTTTGCTGCAGTACTTTCCAACAAATTAGAACAACCTTCTTGCAGCTTCCATCAAAAACTCAGTCTCAGTATCTCATACTTGGCATGTGAATGTCAACTCTTGTTTATAAGGATTATAAATTAAAAATTCCTCCCATTAATACTGTAGTCATTAGTATTGTAACAATCCTCTTATTATGCTCTCAGAAACAGCATATGATAATATTTGCATAAACAATTATTAGAACCATAAATATAAAAAATATTAGATCCATAAAGATTTTTAATTTGATTTCAAATACGAATAATTCTCCTTGAAGTATTGTATTGAAAAGCCCATGTCTTTTAGTAGAGGTTTTTTGCTTAGTATTTATCATAGCAATAATAAATTATATCTCATCATACAGTTGCTAATATCTTTAGACATCCATAGTTCAAATAAGAAAGATTTAAGAATAACATTTTATAACACTTACATAACAAAAAAGAATAAGTTATTTGTAAAAAAAAAATTATCAGGTTTAAAAAACTTAATTAACTTAAAATGTTATGGTTTTAGTAGCCTTTTGATTAAGAATGGTATTTGAGTGATTGATGAATTTTGATCCATTGTATGAGAAATGGAACTTAATTTTTTGAAAGATGTATAGAACTCACCATAATTATATTCTGGTTTTTTAATTTTTAGTTCATTGTGTCTGCAATTATATTGTTAATTGTTTCAATTTGTGTTTTATATGACTGTTTTTTGGGTAGCTTTAGTCCATATTGGTAATATTAATTCTTTTAAAGTAGGGAAGTAATTATTTTGAAGAAAAAGTAACATTTTTCATAAACATAATCTTTTGATAGAAATACTTGTGTTTCTACATATTTCTGAAGAAAATTTGTATTTTAAACTACTGTTTTATCCAAAAATTTTGGATGACATAAACTGCATTACTTAGCAGTTCTTAGTGAAAAGCAAAATTTTTTTCCAACTGGCTCCATCATTCTGGATTATATAATACCACAAAAATACTGTAAACTGTTATTTGAATACTGCCTGTATCAGCTGCCAATTTTTGTTTAAGCTTCACTGCCTCATAACAGCATACAACAGCAAGGGGAGCTCTAAGACAAGTTGGAGTAAACTGAGAAACTTTTGAGAGAAGATTAGAAATGCTGTCAGGAAAAGATAGAGTTTAGAGAAAAGATTTGGAATGGAGGAGGGACATAGCTGTTATTCACCATAAGTGAGGCAGCCAGAGGTGTTTACAAAGTACATGAGAAAGATTAAAAAAGTGTGGGAGACTATCAGAAGCAGCCAAGTAACTAAATAGAAATGATCCAAGCACTTTGAAAAAAATGAAACTCACATCTCAAGTGAGATGTGCCAAATACTGAAGAAAACCATCTAAATATGATATAGTGGGTAAAGAGTGGGTGAAATAAATAGTAATCAGATGTAAATTGATCTATTCAGGATGTAATAGCACCTATGAGTTACAAATATAATTTACCTTCAAGTAAGAGAAAACGAGAAAAAGAGAAAAAGAGAAAAAGGCTGTATGAAGGGATGTTATACTGACTCTCACTGAATAAAATTGTACTGAGTAATTTTGTCTAAAAAGAAATATTCTTTCATAAACATGACAAACTAGTCCTTTTTTCCAGCCTTCTTTTTATTAAGTTCGCAATGGGAACTTCTGACCCAAATCAGAAATAATCTGTGATCCAGTAAGCACCAGATTTGTAAGAGCCCATCAATTGGCATTAAGGTTCTAAATGCAAGATTTGAAGAATGGTTCCTGTTACTTAAATTTGTATCCAGCATTTAGATAGATGAATAGTAGAGCACTGTGAAATATTGATAGTATAAATTTATTTGACCTGTACTGCTTTTGAATTTATTTTGCACATCCAGCATATTTTCCCCAACCAGCTTTATTTCTTTATTTCCAGCCACTGTAATCCATATTGTAGGATTTAGCAAGGATGTCTTCCCTGATCAAAGACTGCTTTGTTCACAAAGACCACACACTTTGGCATATGAGAAATATATAACTAGAGACATTTATTATGAGTATAATGGTAGAGAAGATTTGTTTTTCCAATGTATTACATATACTGTGGACACAAGAGGCAATTTTTTTTGAGGCAGATGTGATAACAGGAAGAAATTCTTTACTATGAGGGCGGAGATGATAAAACAGGTTGCTCAGAGGAGCTATGGATGTCCCATCCCTGGAAGTGTTCCAAGTCATGTTGAATGGATTTCTGAGCAACCTGGTGCAGTGAAAGATGTCCCTGCCCATGGCAGGGGGCTTTGAACTAGAGGGTCTGTAATGTCGCTTCCAATCCAAACTATTCTATGATGATTCAATATCATAAACTATGTGGAAAATGAAAATGTTTTAAAAGTTAAGGCATGAAAAAATTGTTTGACAGATCTGCTTTTAAGAAATTTCATCATTCCTACTCTCAATTTCTACAGTGGAAAATTTGTTCTTTGCCTTAGAGTCTTTAACTAACATAAAATCCCATTATATGTGAAGGAACTACTTTAAAAAGGTATATATCTTAAGGTTATTTCCTCATATATTTCTGGAAGTAGGACAGGGTTGTCTTGTTTGGGAGGCTTTGGGGGTGTGTTGTGTTTGTTTTTTGGTGTTTTTTTTGTTTGTTTTTGTTTTTTTGGTTTTTTTTTAATTTATTTAAAGCCTGATAAATNCTCCTGTTTCAGTAACTATAAAGCAAGAGAAATTGCAGCAATCTAGATAGCCATAACTGAATCCTAACTTTACTTTTCTGATCTTGGAAAATGCTACCTTGGGCCTCTCTGCTTTCCTGTAAGAGGTTATTCTACAGGATTCCTGTTTCTCCTGAATCATTTAGGATTATTCTACCTTCTCCTCCAATATGGTAAGGTACCGGTTAGCTCAAGTGATGGATTCAGCCTCTTGTTCTCCCATAAATTTCTTGCTTGCTAACATATGTCAATAGAGACTTCTCTGGCCAAACCAGTTCTCTTGACTGCCAGGTAAGACACACTGACTTTTGAGCCTGCTGACTTTGAGCACTCTTTGGACACTAAACCATTAGGCTCATTTAATTTTCCTGTTAAATGTAACTTCTATCAAAAGGTCCACCAGCCAGAACAGGGAAACTGAAGACTAATTTTTCTTTAGTCACGGGTTCTGTTAAGGAAATTGCTACTAGATTTGAAAATAGAAATAAATGCAAACATAACAGTCTGTGTAGGCGAGTAGCTAATAGAAAATGTAGAAAACTGGGATGTTCATATCTGTTATATATCTAGGCAGAGTCTTATTAGAGAAGAATAATTCCTTAGAGCAGGATTCCAGAACACAGTTTTCTTCTGTGATGAATTTGCTATCAGTCACTGAAAACATTCCTAGCCTGGCACGGAGATTTGCCTCCTTTTAGTCACTGTCTACACAAGTACTTGCAAAACCATATTGTAATATTCCATAACATGTAAATACTATTCCCATTCTTAGTGTAGAGATATTTTTAAACGGAATCAATGTGTTAATTTTATAGATATAGCAGACTTCCAAAGATACGTTATACACAGAGAAGCTAGACTTGTAAGTAGAAGTCACTGGGAATGAAAAGGCAAAGAACATTTAAAGAGAGCAACTCATTAAAATCAACATATTGATAAATCAACATTCAGAAATTTCTGAAAGATATGTATATACTGGAGCAGGTCCTGGACAGGACCACAAATATGAAGATCTGAAGCTTCTTTCATAACTGGAAAGGCTGGAAGAGGTGAAATTGTTAATCTAAAAGGGAGTGGTCTCAGAGAGAATTCTATCAATGTGTTCAATTCATCAAAGTAAGAGATTTTTCACTAGAACTGTAGGTGAGTTCAACTGTTGTTCTGTGTAAGAAGTAAACTTAAATACTTTTTTTGGTGTTTCCTACCTGTAGTTGGAAATGAAGTATGGTGAATTTGGTTTCAGCTTCCAGTCATTTCAATTTTTATTTTTGTGTGTTAGATGTTTATGAAAGTTGCATTGCTTTACCCCAAATTTCAACAGCTTAATATGTAGCAACACTAGCTTTCTCAGTGTTATGATTGGGAATTTAAAAGAATTTTATGCATTCACTACCTGTATGCCAAATTCAAGTGTCTCATGAGGGAGTAGTAAATCAATGTGTTTTTTCTAGTGGGATGAGTAACTAAACAAGGACAAGCAGTTCTATTGTAGTTAAATGACTAACAGTCTGAATCACAACTGTCTGTTTACTGCAGTAATATTGACCTTATGCAGTCTGACTGTGTCCCTAACTCTGAGATAGTAAAAAAAAAGAGTAATTAGAATGAAGAAACATGTTTACTTTAATAATGGCATTCACCTCAGATACGTTTGTATCAAACATTTTGCACCTGAATCTTGTTAGCATAAATTTCATTAAGTGCTCTTCTGCTTTCCTGCCAAAGAGAAGCAGAACATATTTCAGATATAGTAGTAGGTTTGTACTGGCATTTCATAGTAGATAATAAAAATGCTGAAAATAAGCAAGTCTGAAATCAACAACTGGGAAAAGAATATAACATTGATGAAAAAATTGAGAAAAATGATGACGAGCTGTTTATATACAAGTTCATGTTTCCACATTACAGAAGATCAAGAAATATTAAAGAAACAGGGCTTAACACCAGTGGAACAAAAGCAATCAAAAGAATTAGTAAGCTTATACTAGTGGTTGTTTTTGTCTGTTTATCTGTTTTATAATAGCTGTGTTTTTTCCTCCATTCTCCTGAAAATTAATGGCAAGTTGTTTTCTAAGATACAATTACTGACTGTGTGGACAGATAACTGAATCTGACAGTGCTTTGTATCACCTTCCAGTCACTTGTCAGTATTGGTTTTTTTGTTAATCTTTTTCTGCAAACATTTACTTCCTAGTTTCCTAAAGTTTATGTTATGAATAAAATTTCCCAGGCATGTGAAGAAAACTTCTTGAATTTAAACAAAGACAGCAGGAGACCTGTTTTAATGAGCAAGAAGATCCTGACTGAACTCAGATGTATGAAGTGAGATACAAGAGTTGAAAGCGGGGGCAGGTAACTCGAAGTCTAGAGATGATATCCTGTCCTGTAGGGATGGGACTAAAAAATACAAGGCTAATCTGACATTAAATCTTGTGAAAAAGAAAAAAAAAAAAGGATTCTCCAAGTTTCAAATATCCAATTTTATTAAAATAATTGAAAAGATGGGGGAAAAAATATTATTATAATATTATTCTGAGAGTCCAATTGTACCACATCTTTCCTCCCTTTTTTCTCATTGCTTCAAACAAATTGTCTCTGCTTTGTTCCTGAATTATTTCCTATTACTTCCTTGCCAAGCCTGCTCTAAGTCTCAGAAGAATTGAGTCTGGTTTTCAAAAGACTTTTGAAAGTGAAGAACAAATGTTGTCTTACAAGACAAGCTAAGTGAGGATCGATTTTTTTTTTGAAGTATATAATCTAGAGATGTATCAGACTGAGAAATTGTCATGTATGTGATGCTGTGTCACGTATACATTAAGAAAAAAAGTAGTAATTTCAAATTAGTGAGAACTAATAATTTGAGAAGCAAAAATGTTATTTGCAGTTGTAATAAATTCAGTTTTTACTGAATGTTTTTGCAAAAAAAAAAAAGATCTAGAGAAAAGCTTTAAATAAGGCAAAAAGGTAGCCCAAAATTAAAAGGACTATTATGTATTTTTATTGATTGGATGATAGGATAATTTGTTTTAAGGGATCTGGTGTCATCTCATCTAACCTCCTCCCCATATTGGGTTTATCTGAAGCAGGTGCTCAGGGTCTTGTCTAGATGAGTTCTGAGCACCTTCAGAAATTGAGATCCTGAAACCTCAGAATTTTTTCTGAGTAGTCTTTTCTAGAGTTTGATCACCATTAGGGAGAAAAAGTTTCATCGCAGAACTTCTTCTGGTGCCTGTTGACTTTTTGTAATATATTCATGTCCTTGCTTACAACAGTGTTGGGAAATCCAGACAGGTTCTACTAACAGAAGAAGAAACTTGGTCTGATCTGGAGCCTTCTTATAAGTGTACACTTGTGTAAGCAGAGGAGAAAGAGGGAGAGGAGAGTGGTGTCAGTAAAAAAATAAAAAGGTAGAATTTAGCAGGATTCAAATACACAGAATATAGCATGGCTTATTCCTCCGGTAACTCTAAAAAAATCTAACTATACTTTTGAATAATCACTTTATTCTTTCTGGAAACAATACTGTTATTTTTTTAAAGACCTCAAGAGAGGGTGTTTCTCTTTGTCCTGTCACTATTAATTGTATTGTAAGAAACAACTTCATTGCAGTAAATGCACCAAGAATGTAGCTCCGTAACTTTGGCTCAGTCATGTATGATTCTTCCTATAAGTCAGTACATTAAAGTAAAGAATAAGATGTAGAAATGTCCTTTTTTTCAAAGATTCCACTTCAGGAGCAAGCAGTAAAACATATTTAATGGCATTCCTCAACAACAATTTGTTGTATAAGAAAACTGGCATTGATTTTTCTGACAAATATGCCTCTCTCCAGTCTTCCATAAAAATCAGTACTACTAGCAGAAGGATTGCAGATGCAAAGCAGAGCATACACAAGTGTGAAATAAGGTTAGCCCTTTGGAATCTATTCCCTTTTGATTAAGGTATGGAACCGTTTACTTTCTGTGTCAAGTGATAGGATCTGGGGTTTTTAATGGGAAATGTGTACTCTATTAACTTGAAATCTCCATTGTTAAGAATGTTTTGCCAATTTTATTTATTTAATATTTTCAACATGAAAAAAGTATATTTTTTTGCTGACATGCAAATTTTTGAGAAAACTAAAGTACAAACCCTAAAGAGAACAGTATACTTTAGCAATACTTGCATAACTTGTTACTTTCAAGACACAAATTTCAATGACAAAATTTTAACAGACAAAAATTTTTACTTATTTTGAATTGTAAAATAGTAATATTTTGTTAAGAAACTAAAATAAGAAATATACTTCTGCTTCAAATGGAAATTTATTTTTTTCTAGTCATAAAATATTTTTAACCTGTTCAGTAAGGTATTAGACTGCATTTATTTTTTACCATATACGTTCAAATATTTCAAGTCTGTTTTTCCATTCTTTACTGACTTATGTTTTCTGGTGAAAAATACTCATAATGACGTGTTTTCCAGTTGATAAATGTGAACTATAAATCTAGTCATATATGAGTGTATATAAAAATATTTTTAACCCTTAATGGGGAAATGAAAAAAGAATCCGGGGTTTAAACTGCAAACAACAAGATTCTGTCTTATTCTTTTGAGGGCAAATGAAGGTAATATTGAAAATTATTTAATAAATTTTAAGCAATTCAATCAATTAATATTAAATAGGGGTTTTCTGGTAATACTGAAATATTTTATAATGAAATTTTTTCACAACAAAAGGTTTGAACATTTTTCTTGCTAGTTCCATAATTGCAACATTTTTTTTACCCCCAATTTTAAATATATCCTCAATTTATATCTATACAAATGCTAAAAATATCTTCAGAAATTGCATGTACTGTAGGGTAGCTATGTGAAAGTTTTTGTCATGTTCACATACTTGAGTATGCTGAAACAACAAGGCACAAAGGTAATTTTACTTTAACTTCCTATCCATATGGACGGTGAATTTTAGAGCAACTGAACGAAATTTCACAGCAGTACTTGGAGAAGAACGCCTTATTTTTCCCCATAATGGTTTATAGACCATGATTTTGGATGCAGTACATGCTTTCCTGTAGACCTAAAGCTATTGCCAGTTAAATTAAGTTGAAGAATCTGCATCCAACAGAATGTGGAATTTTAATTTTTTTAGTTCTCTTGAACAAACATTCATAGAATCATAGCATAGGATGGTTTAGGTTTGAAAGTGACTTTTAAGAGCATGTAGTTCTAACCCCACCTGCCATGGTCCCACACTAGAACAGGTTTTCCAGCAGATGCAAATGCTGAAAGTAATTGCACAGGCAGAGAAATGTGTGAAATAAATTGACAGGAAACAAGCCCTTAGAACATGCTTAGTCCTTCCGTAATAAAGACCTGTAGGCAGAAATCCTGTTCCCACTGCAATAAGTGACATAGTATAAGTTGGATTTAATTTTTCCATGTATCAAAGTTAGGATATCCCTATTAAAGAAGATCAAAACAAGCCCAAACTGGTTTTGTATGAGTGATTAATAAAATCAAATTCTATTAAATCCTGACGTTTCCATTTCTTTCTTTGTCATAAGGTTCTTATTCTTTCTTAATTATGTAATCACACAGGTGCTACAGCACTGTTAGCAGGTCCTCTCAAAGGTGACTGGAACTCCTAATGCCTTTCCACTTCAACCACCCCTGCTATCAATAGCTTTCCACATAAACCAAACATACACATGCACAGAGGACTCAGTTCACTGGGAAAAGCAGAAAAATGTCCAGCTCTTTTCAATTCCTGCCCTTCCAGCCTCTCCCTCATGCACATACACACACCCTGGCCTCACCAGCTGTTGGCTCCAAGAATCACAACCTATGTGATCCATTAACTCCTCTCCAGTTGTTTGCAGTTAGACCATATTACAAGATTACAAAGGAAAAATAGCTACGAAAATAATTTGATAATACTTCAGTTATCAAGCATAAGGCTTGGTACTGACTAATATCTGCTTACATGAGGAGAATTGCTTTATGTCTTCTTCTCTATATTTTGATATCTTTTTCCCTGCTCAGTCCACCCCAATTCAAGCCCTTCCTCATCTTTGGTCCCTTCAGCAGACATCTCATAATAAATTTTATGATGAGTTGTTCACAATGCCCCTTCTGATATCCCAAGTTTCTTGGGATATCAGTCCCTCAAGACTCCTTAACTACCTCATAATATTGTGATAATCATGTTCCAGTTCTCATCAAGTACTAAGTCTGACCCTTCCAAGGCTGTGAGCTACTAACAATTTGTTTAATGGCTCATCAGTCAGTGGCTGCAGAGTTCTGGTTTTTATTGCCTCCATTATCACTTGCTCATTAATTTCTGTCTTTCTGTGTTCAATTTCTCTGTTTCCTTGCTTTTTCTTATTTCTCTTATAAAACATAGTTGTTTATCAGGTAACGTAGTGTGTTAGAATGTTCCACATACGCTCATAAAAATGCAAAGGAATATTAGCACATATAAATGGGAAAAATAACTTAAAAAGGGGAAAATTAAAATAATACGATAAGTAGTTTATAAACAGCTAAGTTTTATGAATGAAAACTACTTACATAATGATGAGCAACCAAATTTAGTAGTCACCTAAAATTATTAACCACTCAATTCCTCTGAATAGGAATTTTTGTGAGCATTGGGAATCAGAAGTTTTGAGAGACATAACTTATGTTGAAATAGGGAAGAGAAATACAAAAAACCAAAAACAGTTTAACTTAATAGAACTAAATCATGTAAGTACAAAAAGTAGATAAAAAGCAATGTGTTGAAAAGATATGAATTCTACCCTCTATCAACATGACAGAATAATGAATATATCTTTTTTTCTGTTCTTCCTCAATTCAGACTTGTGACAGCAAGGACTAGCACCCATGTAAAAACCATTGAAATTTCATGGGCACCTAAACATAAGAAATCCCTTCTGAAAGCGTCTAGATATCAGAAAGACAAAGAAGGCACATGGAAGTTGAATGACTTTATGAATATCTGTGAAAAATTTGTGGCTGTAAATACCATGGCAGCCCATTGCTGACTTGGTATGACAGGTGATACAAGATTTCACTGTAGGTCATTGAAAGGAAACCAGAATGTGTATTTTGAAATGGCATAGTGTCCTAGTTTTGGCCAGGATAGAGTTAATTTTCTCATGGTAGATGTGAAGTTTTAGAGCTTGGAGACCTAGGTTGTTATTCTATGCCACTCATATAATCTCCAGGGGGTGCAAATAAGGGATTCTCACTCCCAAGAAGGAAAGGAGTGCAGAAGGCCCAGGGCACTCTGTGTCTTGGAAAGCCATGTGGCACTGGTCAGACTCTGGGAGCATTTTGCCCTCCTCTGTACACTGCTGTGATTAGGACTGCTGCTATTGTTGTCCATTTTCTTATCTCGTTCCAGTTTCCATTATTTTCATTATATTTATATGAAGTTTATTTAATATTAATTCGTAAACCAAAACTGCCCTGTGTCACATACTGAGACAGATGTCATATCTCTATAAATAATATAATCTTATTTTAGAACCTTTCTAGAATGAGATGTGTTCTTATAGGTCAGATGAAATAGAAAAGGAGCTAATTCAGCTTCTACACCTGGGAGACAAATTCTACTCTCTAGAGAATATTGTTTCTGAAGGACAAAGGTAGAGGTAAAAGGCAGATATACTCCCCACATCGTACCTTTCTGGATTCTTACAATCTTTGTCTTAATAAATTCTTCAACAGAGATTATTGTTTTCTGTTTGAATAGCCCTTGATGGACTTTTTTTTACTAAGTGTCTAAATCATGTGAAACCCATTTATACTTTAGGTCTATGGCATCCAATGGCAATTAACTCTGTTTATTAAGAAAAATATATATGTTGTTTCTTTTAGACTGCTGCTGAAAAGTTCATTTAAAGACTATCCTTCTAATTTTCTAAGTAATAAAATTGTCAAATTCCATAATTATATATGTGTCCTCATTCAGCCCTTTCCTTTTATTATTCAGATTAATGCTCCTAGATTTTTATCAACATTCTTTTCCAGTATCCATTTTTTTATCATTTCTAGCTTCTTTTTGTTGGACCATGTCCTTCTTTTGGTGACCAGAACTGCATGTAATGTGATTATGAGTCCACACATTTTACTTATGTTTCTTATTCTGCATTCTGTTCCATTCTTGAGGCTTCCTGACATTCTGTTTGCCCTAGAGGCTCCTTAAGCAGAGAGAAATTTGTTTGACATAACTCATAGAGAATGGTGGCTCGGTATTTCAAATGCACTTTCTGAAACGAAACATCTTTTTATGTGTATGAAATGAAGGAAAACAAGTATTTTAGTGGTTTCAGTATAGTTCTGTAACTGAAACAACTATATATCTGTATCTATGAAGGATGCATAGCATATATAGCAGAAAACCCACTAGATATCACCGTACAAAAATCCTGAAAGAAAGAATTTATTCTCCTGGACCTCTGACAGTGTAATGAAAAGGAAGCAGTTTGGCTAAACCATAATTTCCAAAACTTACAATTCTTCTAATTAACTCTATTCTCAAAATATTAAATTTTAGCAATACATAGCAATTTTGAAATGATATTTAGATGATATATTTTTGTTTAGTGAGTAAAGCAATGTATATTTTAAGACAGAAACTTCACCTGAGTCATAACGGTGGTTGTCAGTGTTTCCATTTAGAGTTACTGTTGTAGACTATCTCTTGCTAAACAGTTGTAGCTTGCTAATTCTGTGTTGAAATGCTTTAAAGTCAATCTTTTGACACAGGACAAAAAATTAATTCCTCACTATCTAGGTCATCTCCATAATCTTTTATCAGTAGTATAATTATTTTTATGCTTATATAACACATGTTAAGGGAACCAAGCTTAAATAGCAATTTTTGAGATCTATATTGTAGTGTAAAATTGATTTAATCACTGAAGACCCCATTATGAATTGCAGTTGGGTTTTTAAACATCATGAACCCCTTCCTCTTGTTAAAGCAACTCCTTTTTATTAACTTTTTATATATTTTGAGGAATATTTCTACCCAAGGGTATAAACTTTATGCATTAAATTACATTTATACTATCTGAAATTTTTCTTCTGTGATGTATTAAGATTGCAGTTCCAGTCTCCTAAATCATAATCAAGTTACTTATGTAACATAGTTATGTAACTTGTCGTATCCTACAAAGTTCCTGATCCACTTCACTATAGCTTTGTCTAAATAATTATTAAAAATGTTAGAAATTGATTGTACCATTAGTTTTTTTTTATCTTTCTAACACAGATAAAATTCATATCTTTTGGACAGACATATCATATTTAATTCTTTTCTTGGAGCTTGGAGATCAATCAAAATCTAAGGCATGTCTACATTAATTCCTGTGAAATTTTGTCTGAAGATTTTGGAAAACCCAAACAGAGAGTAGAAAATTCTGACGTTGAGTATCTATGATTAAAAATTAGCTAGTTCACATCAATGATGTTTCTGAGGAATCACTGTACTTATGATTATCAAGAGATTTCTTACAGATTCTTTGTGGTTTGGATTATTTTAGTTCTTTGTCTTCTATTCACTTTTCCCATACAGCTATATAAAGTCACAGTGGTAGGAATGGGGAAAAGCTACCTTGATTCATTGCATGAGTTAATATGGATGTGTTTGAGTTTTCAAAACATTTTGGGTTGAATTTGAGAACAAAGTGGAGTGAAGAGAACAAAAGATGCTGAAATTATATATACCGTTCTTAAGGGGTTGGTATTGGGGTCAGTGGTTTTTGATATCTTTGCAGGTGACTTGGACAGTGAGTGGCATTGAGTGCATCCTTGGCAAGTCTGCCAAAACCAAACTGTGTGGTGCATTTGACATGCTGGAGGGATGGGTTGTCATCCACTGGGACCTCGATGGGACCTGTGATGGGGCCTGTAGAAACCTCATGAACTTCAAAGAGCCCAAATGCAGAGTCCTGCTTGGGGGTCAGGGAAAATACAAATAGAGTCTCAGAGGAGAATGGATTGAGAGTAACCCTGAGAGAAGGACTTCAGGTTGTTGGTGGATATTGGCAGCTCTACATGATCTGACAATCTGCACTCGTAACCCAGAAAGCCAACCATGCCCTGGGCTGCATTAAAAGACTGAACAGAGGGAGGTGATTCTGACAACTCTGCTCCACTTTTGTAAGACCCCACCTGAAGCACTGTGTTCAGCTCTGGGGTCAGCACAGGTAGGGCAGCAACATGTTCAGGTGAGTCCAGAGGAGGGTTGTAAATATGGTCAGAGGGCTGGAGCACATCTTCAATGAAACAGACTGAGCAGATTGGGACTGTTCAGCTTGCAGAAGAAAAAGCTTGACGGAGACCTCATATCAGTCTTCCAGTAACTAAAGACCTACAAGAAGGGTGGAGAGAGACTTTTCACAAGGACATCTAGAGATGGGACAAGGGGGAAAGGCTTTAAATACACAGACAGTGGGTTTAGATTAGATACTACGAATAAAGTCTTTACTGTGATGCTGGTGATGCTCTAGAATGGGTCATCTATTTTCTCATGTATCTCTCATATATCATATATTCTCATATATTCTCATATATCATATATCACATATATCTCCACAGAGAGAAGCTGTGGAAGCCCCATCCCTGAAAGTGTTCAAGGCCACTCTGGATAAAATTTTGAACATGATCAGTGATCCTATCCATAGCAGGAGGACTAGAACTAGATGATCTTTAAGGTCCTTTCCAACCCAAATCCTGAAAGTTCTAGGAACAAGAAATATATAAACATTCTAAATTCTTGTACATTAAAGATTAATTTCATGAGCAAACACCTTACAAATAAAATAGTTTTTGATCAATTTCAAGTTTCAGTTTTCCCCCCACGATGATCCTCCTGTGATAATTTTATCATTTTGTATATGAAATAACAGAAATTCAAGAAGCAAGAAAATAATTCAAAACATGACATAGTAAAAAGTGACTTCTAAAAATTAGGCCTGACTTTTGATGAGGGAACAGAACAAGTAGTCATTTTACATCTTTTTCTAAAATGCAACTACTTAAAATTGATTCTAGACATCTTCAGTCATTTTCTTTCTTTGGCCTTCAGTTCAGATACTTCGAAGTTAAAATAAAAGTATTATAATGGCAAAGCTAGACCATTTAGTTTGTTGTCTTACTTTTTTAGTTACCAGTTTATAAGGCAATTAAAATAAAAATCACAGCAAGCCTGAAACAATTTCAGCATTAACAACATTAAATAAAAAAAATTTAAAAAATGCATTTCTCATTGTTTGATCATGTGAATAAGAGGCATCTACTCCATCTAAGATGACTGATATGGATTTCTCCAAACTATATCTATATAGTAATTTTATTTTCCACAAATTATGATGTTATCTTCTCCTATGCATCTTGGTCCTTTTTTCAAACAAAAAAAAAGTAGTGATCTTTTCTGGTCTTGGCATTTGTTCTTAATTTTTTTTTTGTAATCAGGACTTGTCTTGTTTTCTCCAGTCATCTGTCTATCTTATTCTTCCGGATTATTCTGGTTGAATCAGTCAACTAAACACCTGCTCAATCTTACACATAGTACTGCATTTTCCTGTACTCTTTATAAAACCTTTATAAAAGGTTTCCCTTTTCTCCTTTGGGACTATGGACATTTTAAATATATTTATGCTCAACTGTTACAGAAGTGTATTAGTATTAAATAGTAGTTACTGGTTACAATGTTATGAAGTTATTATATTAACTGAGTATTTTAGTCAAACACTTGATAATACTTTTTATTGTGCTTCTGTTTTGTCAGAGCAACAATCCTTTACTTTGGCCAAAATCACCTGCTGCATGATCTTGGACAAAACACTTCAGATTAGTCTCTTTGCCATATCAGTTTTTATGTATAATTCACGGGCACATTACAATTGACATCAAATTTCTGGAGCACACTGTCAGTCAGAAGTTGCTTTTAGAGTGTCTGTTGAAGTCATGCAGTCCAAGCATTCCTTGTACTTCTGATATTGGTATTTATATAGTTACTAAATTCTTTAACCTCATAAAAATCTATTGATACTGCTTTATGCATTTGGCTATTGCATTTTGTTTAATGCTTTCAAAAGGTTTTAATCCCCTTTGTGGTCTCCTTTCTTTGGTAATTGAGAATCAATTTTTACTACCAAATGAGAGGCTCTATTTTATTTCAGTCAAGTATGAAGGACAGAACATGGAAACTTCTTACTTTGCTTATTATTTGGGCTATCTCATACATAGCCTCATAACAGTCTTTGATCTTGCTAGTGTAATATTCTTGCACTGTATTGAGGATGTGATGAAACAGAATCACCTAATTTAAAATAAGTGGCTCCCAGTGCACAGGTAATTGGGTCTAAATAATTTCAGACCCACTTACACCTTGCAGCTACATCTATCAAAATGACTCAGGAGACTTGCATAGAGTACTGAATAAAACTAAACTCTCCTAGTGCACTGGTTAACAGTACTACCAGAAAAAGAAGATTGCTAGAATGTATTAGTTATGTCTCATCATTGATCAAGTATATACAGATCTATGAATTAAATAACACATAAAATATAATCTTTTAAAAAAGAAGTCTGAGTATCACTAAGTAAAAAGTGTACATCATAGAAAAAAAGTACACCTTCCTCTAGTTCACCTAATCTGATTTTTTTCAGTCCATAAAATGAAATAGAATAACATAAAACAGCTTCTTAGATCTGTGTTTTAGTTTTTATCTAGTTTAAATCTGCCTTTTGCCTTTTGAGTGCTGACACATTTGAGTCAGCAGATGTTTGTGCAATTTCATGTTTTTTCATCCTTTTGCTCAATCTTTCTTATATATTTAATGACATTCTTCACCTAACATATTATGTTATCTTTTGCCCTTTCTATCACCTTCTGCCTATCTCTGTATTGCAGACTCCTAATTACCTCCTTGCCTATCATGCTGTCCTAATTTCTTACACCTTATGTCTCCATCTTATTTCTTAAATGCTCTTCTGTCCTTCAATTCTGCCTTCATTTGAATATTTGTATTGTTAATTTTTTCTCCACCCTGAGTTTGGTATTGAAAATAGGCTGAAAAATTTACAAGGATATAGCCAGTGGAAGTTCTTGCAAAAATTAATCCTTCTACGAAATCACAATACTTCTCAAGTTTTTCTTTTTCTCCACTGCATTAAAAATATTATTAGTTTTGAAGGTATAAAAGAAAGACAACTGTACAGCAAATCCTAGCAAGATATAGGCTCTCTAGCATGATTCACTTCCCAAGAGGATTATGCTATCAATGCAACACAATTAGCTTTTTGAACAATTTATTAAAAAATCAGTTGTATTTGCTTTCTGTGCATGACATACTAGGTAACCTATACTAAAGAAAATTATAGAGTTCAAGTCCTGAAAACATGAAATAAACATTTTCTTAGACTTGAAGGGAATCTATGGTTCTGCTGTTCATATCACTAAGTTTCTCTAGTACCATTAAGACTATAAAGTGAAAAACACCTCAATGATTTCAAAGTTAAATATAAGTGTAACTAGGTCTACATTTCAAGAAAGAAGTTCATGGAAATTACATGTTGAAACACTAACCCCAGTTTTTGGAGTAGAGTCTTAATGGACTATGTAAATAAAGGTTGAAAAAAAAAGCATATCAACATAAAACAATATTTTGATAAATTGCTTTGCTGAAATAGAGGTCATGGGATGACCATATTTTATTAACTGTGATATTCAATCAAGGGCAATTTACTTAGATGAAGACTCAGGATAACAAAAGATACTCTGCTTATCTGCTTGTGTGGTGGAAGAAAGGAGAGGGAATATTATCTGCTATAATATCAAATTTTCTTTAAAAGCCTACTGAATATTTTTTACTGTGTTCCAGTGATCTAGCCAATATTGATAGTTGCTAGAATATGAACAACAAAGCTAATGCTTTTGCAAATTGACAGTAATTTTTTTACTAGAAGGGAAACTCAACTTCTCAGTTGGAGAAAGTAGCATGAATTCATGTACAGGATAAAGGATTCGCATTGAGTAAAACTAGTAAATTAATATTTTACTGATTTTGCTGGCTTTGCAAAATTTATCATGACTGTATTCAAATATAGTAGCTAAACTTTTTGGAAAATAGCCATACAAAAATTGTTCAGAATACTCTGATAGGAATACTTGCTTTGAGAAAATTTCTGCTGTGAAGAAGGCTCAGGTGAAGTGCAAATGTTTGTGGACTGATATGCTTTTCAAACACTAAAAGTAGATTTGGTCATAATTGTAGATTAATGAGTCTTTTGTTATTTCTATGAATTAAAGCATATGCAGTTTTAATCTAAGGAAATGAAAACTGTATCATAGCTGTGTTATATGACAAACTTACTGATAAAATCTAATACAAGTGTTCATAATGCCAACATGATACACTCTTGCTACAGTTCTTTTCTTGGCTGGAAAGTGCTTCTCTGTGGGAATTACTGCCTCAGGGAATGTGTATAGCAGTTGTATTCATCGATTAAAAGACAAATTTTACTAATTGAAATACAAATCAGGTCTTTTATATCTATCAAAGACACTTAATATAATAAAATTTCTTCCGGGCACATATTATTTCATGTATTTCTAAAGTCTTCACCAATTGAATAAACTGATCCTCCACTATTTTTTCAGGATTTCAGTAATTCTTTTCAGATTGTGTTCAAAACTAGAAAGATCTTCATATGTATATTTAATGAAGAAATAAAATAATTTTTTGAAAAAAGCATATATTAAATTCCTTTTTATTCCTTTTATTTTATTTCCTTTTTATGAATAAGGGCAATATTCCTCTTTCTGCTTTCTCTAAGTCTCTCTATATGAATCTGGAATGCCTCATTATAAAAGGCTATAGAAAGAATTCTTTTGTCTTTTAAGAAATTCTTAGAAAAAATGGGCAGGGCTATTTACATCTAAACTTAGTGCTGCTTTTAATTCAGATGTTGGAATTGCAATGTCTTTGCACCTTTCTTCCTATTAGTTGTTATCACTTGAAATTCTGGATTTTTTTCTGTTTAAATTCCTGTATCAAAGACTTATTTTGTTATTCCATTTACAGGTAATATTTTTTGCAATTATAGAAAAATCTGATATTTCTTAAGACCATTTTAAAATTAAAAACAAACATATTCAAATGTTGATTTTAAATTTGGGGAATTCTCTTTGTAGATTTTAAAAATCCTCAGCAATTTGAAAGGACAGTAAAAATACTGTCTGGGATTAATTTCTCTATTATGGGCATCGTATATGCAGTTGACCTTATTAGTTAAAATTTACATAAAATTATTGATTATATTTTTTGAAAATGTAGGACTTCTTACCAAACTCATGTGTTCTTGCAAAATTATTGAAGTTTTCCAATGTTATTAGAATCTGGCTTCTGTGTTAAAGAGTCTGTGATAGGTTTGCTTCTGAACAGACTAATCTTTTACAACATCAAAGTTATCTCTCCTGAATTATGGATGCATGAAAGACTCAGCTTTTCACATTTTAAAAACATTTGTTTAGGTTTTTTGCTAAAATAATGTAAACACTTTCTGTCCTCTTTACTATCTCACTCCTATGCTGTAACATTGTGGAATGAGGGTTTGTGGAAAGCAAGTTAAAAGTTAAAAGGAAGAATAGGAAATTATGTGCCTTAAAATAGGTTGCTACTGTTTAATGTTGCTTTTTGTGTAGAATAACATAAATATTTTTCTATAAATTTGGATCATTGTGCATTAATTAATCTGAGGTGTGATATAACACTACAATGAAAACCTGCAAACTTTATAAATTATGATTGATATACCAAAAACCAATGTGAGAACCCCCTCTAAAACAAGTGAATATGATTATTGCAGTAAACAGCTATTTAAAATGCTAAAAATTGAATTTTATTGAGTTGGAAAAATGTACCAATGGTTTAGTGGTTTGGATCAATGAAAATAGTATTCTTCATTATTGAAATATTGATTCTGATAATGAGTATTTTCAGAGCATTTTTGTAGAGTTTTAATATTTTTGTAAACCAAAAGACTGTAAATTAAGTATAAGTTAGATTTAGATGACATGTTTAAGTTTCTATCACTGTATGACAGAATATAAAGTTATGAAGATCCACTTGCTACTTAGGACACTTTGGTGTATTTCTAAGGTAAATACTATGTTTGCTTTCTTCTGCCAGTGGTTTAAATTGATAAATATAATTTCTGGAAATTTATAGAATGTGAATTGAAGTTCAGAGGTTAACTCAGAAATCAAGCCTTTAAGACACATCCCTTTATTCAGATTCATGAAATTTTGCTGTTTGCTATTCTTCAGATAATTTCTTTCCATGTCCCTAGTATAAGTTTTAATGAAATTTTTTATATATAGTGTCATTTATATGAAGATTAATTGCCAAATCCTTTTTAGGAAATTAGAACTAGAAATAATAATAAACTAAGCCTTAATGACAGAAAAGTAGAGTAATTACAAGAGAAATAGTGAAAGCAGAAGGGGATAATGGCATGGATGGAGAAATACTGGTTAGGAAATAGTTTATATTAGTTGATAAAGTGAGAAAACAGAGAAACTTGTGATTAACTGAAAAAAGAAGACACGGTAATAAATGTAGAACTTTCTAATAACGAAGCACTCAAGGATGCTTAATGATTTTCAGCAGCTGTTCACAAACACTGTGCACTTTACTGTACTGTTATCTGCTCATGCAAGAGATGGATTCTTGTTTTACATACATGCTGCTGCATTTGTTACCCTAGGGAAGAGAGAGACTGAACCCAGCAGAAAAATCCATCTGTAAATGCATATTCTAGTGATCCATTAGTAATGAACCTGCTCTATTCAATAATTTTAACCAAAGCAATCAATGTCTGAACCATTTTTCCTTTAATCATGACATATCTCATGAAGAAGCCTGAGGGTATTCTGTTGTCTGAATTTAGGCCAAAGTTCTAAGATAGGTTTTGTTTTGCCAGTGTCCATTAAGTATTCAATTAATTAATGACCTAGACATTTCAATATAATTCTTAACAAGAGTTTCAACCATAGGAATTATATTTTCTGATTTTATAGCATTCTATAAAAATACAATCTAAACACTACATAATTTTTACCTATACAATTAACTCTGACAGTATTCACCAGACTTCCTAATCCAGACATTTATTTTATATTTTCTATTCAGATCTAAATATTCTGTTTTATAAAGTTGTGTCTTATCTTTCCAGAGAGGGTGACAATTTCTTAAGGAAATGTTTTTTTAACCATTCTAAACCTTTGTTTGAGGTTAATGCCAATACAAGGTGCCCCCGTCCTTTTAAAGAGATGTGTTAACAAAGACATTTTGTTTCACTATTCAGTCTACATCTTTAATTTCAAAACAGAATTTATAATAACTATAATAATTTTATAATGCAGGAAAACACTTTTTGAGGTACTAAATTATGTTTTACATCTTTCTATTTCTCTTTCATGACCATCATCAAATTCATCCGACTGTTCAGTCCCAGGTGTTTCATCATTTGTAACAGTAGGTTGTAAACCCTTCAGGCTGGTTCCCTGGGCATCTTCTCATGCAGGAATTCCTAAAGCACTCACCATTGCCCTAGATCTGCTTCTCCTGGTAGTGAAAGCTTCACTGACTTCAGAGCGGGAGTGTTAGGTCAGAGGCTTCTGAAATATCCCAGAGACCATTAACTTGGCATGGACCTGACACAGGTAAATCATGAATAATTGTGAAAAAAAAAAAAGGGACTTTTCAATTTACTGCTCATTTTTCTGCATATATGAAAGCGGAAGGAAGCCTTTCTCATATGCCTTGCCCTTACTTTTAAAAATAACGGACCATGAGTTTGTTGATTTGTACCACTGGAAACTGTGTTTGTTATATTTTATAAATAGAACACCTTGGCATACATGTCATGTGAAGCACATATAATGCAGCAACCAGGCACCTGTGACCATCTCCACAGGCCAAGGACACGTGTCTGACAAGATCCTCAAGACGGAATGGCAGGCACTCGTCTGAGAGCAAAGCTGGAGAGTCAACACCACCTACCCAAGTGGTGGCTAAGATACTCATCATATCTAAGTAGTTGTGGCAATCCAGTGAATTTTTTCACTAACTGGAAAGGGGAAGAATAACTCCCAATTTAAAAAAGGGGAAAAAAAGGAGACCTTGGGAACTATGGGCCAATCAGTCTCACCTCTGTAGCCCAAAAGATCATGGAGCAAGTCCTACTGGAAACTATGGTAATGCACATGAAAAATAAGGACTGGTGACAGTCAACAAGAATTCACTAAGGGTAAACCATGTCTCATCAAATCATGGCCTAGAACAGGGTTACAGCACTGGTACATAAGGGAAGAGCAACTAATATCATCTACCTGGACTTGTGTGAAGCATTTGACATTGCCCTGCATGATATCCTTGTCCCTAAATTGGAGAGGCAGAAGTGTGACAAGTGGCATCCCTCAGTATTGGGTCTGCAGCTCTTTATTGTCTTTGTCAGTTCCCTGGATGATGAGATTGAGTGCGCCATTAGCAAGTTTACTGACAACACCAAGCTACGTGGTCAACTCAACACACTGGAGGGAAACGATGCTATCCAGAGGGACCTTGACAGGTGGGCCTGTGTAAATCTCAATTTTAACAAGGCCAAGTGTAAAGACATGTGCCTGGGTCAGGGCAATCCTGAGCACAGATATAGGCTGGGCAGAGAACAGATTGAAAACTGCCCACTGGAGAAAGGCTTGGAGGATTTGGAGGAGAACCTTGTCTCAGTAATGTGTGCTTGCAGCCCAGAAAGCCACCGTGTCGTGTCTGGAGCTGCTTTAAAAGAAACATGGCCAGCAGGGAGGGGCTTCCTCCCCTCCTCTCCACTTTCCCGGGAGCTATCCAGCTCTGGGGCACACAAGATGGATGTGGGACTGTTGAAGTGAGTCCAGAGGAGAGCCCAAAATATGATCAGTGCACCTCTTCTGTGAAGGCAGGCTAAGAGATTTGGAGTTGTTCAGCCTGCAGAAGAGAAAACTTGAGGAAGATATAATAGCAACCTTTCAATACATAAAGGGGGACTACTAGAAAGCCTGAGAGGGGTTTTTTAAAAGGGCATGTAGTGATAGGACAAAGGGGTTTTGTTTAGATATTAGGAAAAAATTCTTTACTCTGGGGATGATGATGCACTAGAACAGGTTGCCCATAGAAATTTTAGATACCTGGAAATTTTCAAGGCCAGGCTGGATAGTCTTTAAGGAACTTATCCTAGTGGGAGGTTCCCTGCCCATGGCAGTGGGGTTGAAACAATGATTTTTAAAGTATTTTCCAACCTCAGTCATTCAATTTTCCATGTGTGTCATAGTGCCTTATACAGTAGAAAAAGAATGGACTATTACTCTTACAATATAGACACCATGATTTTAAATACCTATAATGCCAATATAATTTTGGAGCAACATTATTAGAAGAGTATCGTGGTTCCTGTGGTTCTGGGAACAGCACCTACCACTCTGTGCTATTGTTGTGTCTTCTATGTCTTTGGTTTCCGTCTGGCTCTTCTCCCCACCTCTCCTAGTTCAGTCCTTTGAAACACACCTTTGGGGACCAGAGATGACTATTTTTCACTTTGAATAATAATAAACAGCAAGTACAAACTGAGGAGTGGTGTAACTAAATGAAATATTTATTACCAGCCTAAATTGATGAGGCTCATGTCAACAATTACTAATCTTGAAAAAAGTGATGCTTTTTAATCAGCTGTGGGAATTGATCAAAAATGCTTACAGTACTAATGACTAAATGACTACTTAAAATGATAATGCTTACATTATCATTGTCTGTATATTTTAGATACATTATCATGAGTGATAAAACTTATCTTTTGTGTTTTGACAAACTTCATTAATACATATGAACCTTTCTGTTACCCTGTGTTCCATATTGGGTACTTCTATTTTGAGATAAACCTTCATTTTTATTTTACAATATTATTTTATAGTTATTTAAGCTGTATTTGGACATGAACACAAAAATTATAAAACTTAAGGTAAAATGAAATGAAAAATAAATTTTAAAGGACAAATTCTTTGAAATAACAGCATTTATGATTCTTTCTTATTTTTAATTTTGTCATCATTAAATTAACATCATGATACAGGTTTTAAATCACATGATCAAAAGATTATTTCTGCATGGACAAAACCAAATCTATAGCAAATTCCAAGAGAAGATGTTAATATATGGTAAATAAGGCCATGAAATAATCTCATGGATGTAAAAAAATCCACTGAGCTTGATGTTGTATTAGCACTTACGGCACAATTCTTCAGCAATGTTTAGCATATCACACATACAATGATTTCACAGCTTCCCAATAAATATGGATCCTTCTTTTTTTAAATACTGAACTGGTTTTGTAAAATGTGTGACTTGATTTGTAGAATTGTTGAGTACTTACAATTTCCTCTTGCTGGGAGGTAAGAGCTTACTTCACAGTAATCAAAGATAAATCAAGTGATGTTTAAAAAACACGAAGATATTGGAAGAATACCATAGGAAATCCAAAGTGAAGTTAATAGTTCTCCAAAGAGCTCAAGATTTTGATGACATGCAATCAGTAAAGCCCAAGATCACACACTTAAAGGAAAAAAGAAAACCAAAAGCCTCCCAGACAGTATTCAGAGCATTAAGACACCAATCTTAAAGGGATATAATGCATGAAACTAAAACTGCATCAGAACATGTATTTTGAGGCATATTGCAGTAGAGTTAAAAAAAAAAAAATCAGAAATAATTGTTATTTATTAGTGTTAGTAAAATCCTGTCTTTTAATTTATTTTTTTTTTTTTTAATGCTTCAAGTGCAAGTTTGTTTTGTATCACACTTATGAATAAATGAATATTTATGAGAGAAAAGTTTGAGTCAGAGTTGTGGCACCATTTTCATGATTATGTATATAGTTTGAAAGAAGCAATGGGTGCTGCTCTGTTTTGTTTTGATCTATACAGGAACACCAGACATGCAATTTTTTACTTGTGGCCACTAGAATTTAGGAGTAAAAATAGCTAATAAGCATGGGATTTACTTTTAGCCTTGCTAAGATTAGCACTTGCAACACATTCAATGAGAATTTCAGTTAGCTAGAGCACTTTTAGATTAAAAACACAAGGAACTTGCAACATCTGGGCATTTCCAAGTTTAAGAATCAGCTAAGAATGCACTTTAAAGGTTTCAGTCTTTTATGTTGTTATTATATTTAACTTTATTCTTTTCACATGTATATTTCTCAAAATACATCTAACTATTCTCTAACATGCAAACTCTGTGTAGGTGAATTATACATAGTGGAATTTATAGTGAATAAATAGGTGGCACCAGTCCAAAGAGAAACATTAAGGTAATGGCTGTTGGAATAATAGAAATATTAATGATCCTGCAATCTTCTTCTGGAGGAAGTTATCTCTTAATATTCAGAGGATCAAACCCAATTATGTGAAGAAATTGTTGTATGATAGTTTGTTGTAAATCAGTTTTCAAGTTTCAGCACTCAAGATGTAACTGAAAATTAATATAACAACCAAAATGTGGATCTCATTAATGAAAATCTGCTGAAATCAATCTAGTTTTACATTTTTCTGTATGTATTTGAACATCAATGTTGATTTTAGAAGTTGTCTGAAACAGATTAGTTTTTGTTGGGTTTTTTTTCTGTCAATATTATATGCAAAAAATTGTAAAATTAATAAAAGAAATTACTCTGAATTTTAAGAGATAAAATAAAAAGCAAATATTAGGTTAAAATGACTGATAGATACATCTGTCTTGCCTCACAAACTAAAGTGATAGAAAATTACTATAACACTTATCCATGTAATAAAGATGGAAGAATTAAATTCTGTTTCCTCATAATATAAATAATTATCAAAATTATCTTGGTTCATATTTGATATTTCTGATTGTAGTCACAAATCTTGTAGAACTACTAGGCTTTTTTAATGTACTACAACATAGAAACAGTGCTGTAAGTAAAACACCATATCCTGATATATCTAAATCAATCTACTCTTGGTATCTGTATGTAACTTTACAATATAGTACAACACACTACAACAGGGTTTATCATTCTCTGAATGTTAATCAATTGTTATTACTGCCCTAAGGCTTTTTAAAGACTGCTTTAATTACTAAGTAATTTTATTCCAAACTTACATGCCTAGATCAAAACAAAAATAGTAGGAAACGGGGCATATACATTTTTGGATTGGTTTTATTTTTTTTTTCAGGGTCAGACTACTGTAAATTCTGCAGCCTATCAATATGTACATAGAAAGTATTTAAGTGAGTAGAGATAAATGGTGGCTGTCTTCTGAGTTCACTGTAGGTCTTGTTTTCTAGATATGTGCTGTCACATTCAGTATGATTGGGAAAAGTACTATAGTTTTTAAGAGAAAAATGCTTTGCATTGTTATTTCACATGTAGAACTTAAGGAAGAAAGGCCACATTGCAGCAAAGGCCGTGGTGTGAGGAGCATGAAAACTGGTAGTGCACAGCTTTACGTGTATTTATGAGCTCTGTGCCCCCCTTTCAATGGGATCAATGCGACTGGAAGTGCCGCCAGCTCTTGTATGAGTGTGTCTGTAGGTGCCTCTGCCCAGCATGGCAGCTGCAGGGACACCCCAGCAAAGCAGCAGGATGGGGGTCAGGGTCTGTCCAAACTCCACAGCCAGCAGCTACAGCAGGGCAGCCTCGTGCCAGGCACGGGGCACCTCCCTGGGGATGGCGATGGGCTGAGGCTGGCTGCCGTGTGCTCAGGGGTGGGTCTGGCTCTGTGGGGTCCATGGCCGTGCAGGTCAGGGGACCAGCCCTGCTGCAGTCAGGGCATCATGGTCCTGGGCTGATGCCTTCTGGAGGCTGACCTGGAACACAGACTAGACAGAGAAAAAAGATGAAATAGGTGTTTATTAAAAGACCTCAGTGGGTACACCTGGGCTGCACAAAAGCCCAGCCAGACCACACTCAAGATAAAACCTGAAATGGTCACAAAAATTAACATCTGATCATGAAGTCTCACACTTTTCTAAGTTCTGGTTCATTAGCATATTAGAATCAATTGTCCAACCATAGCTTTGCATTATGAAGCTCTATTTCCTGCTTTTTTTCTTACTTCACCATTGTTTTTGTTCTTGGGCCTGAAAGTTGTCCTTGGTATAGAGCTAGAGAAGGAATTATTTTGTCTATCTACTCTCAAAGAGAACTTAGTAGTAATTAATATGAAACCTAAAACTACCCACTAAAACAGCACAGAATCTAAAAAATTTAAAAGCTAAAACCTAAGGTGTCAGGGCAGGGGTTGAAATGGGGTCTTGGGCCCTGGCCAGAGCCACAGTGACAACCTGGCCAAGACATATAGGTGTCTGCAAAGTACTGCCCTGATAAAAGTAACCTTGAAGAAGGTAAACATGATGAAATAGGATAATTCCTCTTTAGCAAAACTCCAGGACACAGTGGGCAGCATATTCATAGAGAAACAATGTTCTCTATACATTGTTCATTGCAATGATTATCTTGTACTTTGTTCTTTCAATATCTTTTTTTAATCTGATATGATTTTTTTAAAGTCTTTAAATCAATAAAATTTATTTAATTCACTTAAAATTTCTCTGGGTCTCTACTATTTTTGTTTATTTATAACAAGGTTTGGTCCTCGTAGAATACAGCTGTTCCTCTAAAACAAAGATTAAGTAGTCAGAATTAATACATCACTCTTGTTGTGGCTTACTTTCATTTTCTAGTCCTTATATTTCTAAGTGTTTTCTGGTTTTTCTATTATTATAGGGTGCAAAACTGTTGCATGATCAAATGTCTACAGTTTGAAAGATCTGATTAGATGATTATTCCTCATGACAAATGCATTTTGCCACATAATCAAATTAAAGCAATTATCCTTGTTTAATGAGTTGTAAAAACTGTTGAAGATACATTTCCCACTCGTGCTAAAACATGAATTTGAGTTTGAGGTAGCAGAAGTTCGGGTCTAACATCTTTTTATGTAACTCAAACGAAAAAATAATTATCCTATAGATCAGAAGTGGGGGTTTGTGTGGTAGAAAAAATTTAGGATGTTTAAGATGTCACAACATTTAGTAATTTCAATAGATTGATTGTACCAATAAACACATATTAAAATACATGTAGAGAAATTCAAGAATAATAGAATGAATATCTCTCTAGTATGAAATGTATTTGTTATGATAGATCTGCATATTTAATGAACTATAAAATAGTTTTTCATAATTAATGGTATTTTGGAAATGAGATACTTCAGATAAGCACTTTATGCTGGTTTTCCCCTGACTCTAGTCAGATTTTAAAAAATCAGTATTACACATACTCTTTAAAAGTAAAAGAATGAATTTTGTTATCAGATATATTGTCTATAATGCCAGGCAGAATCTTAGAACTTGAGTATCCATCGAACTCGCCCTATTCTGAATTCTGGTGTATATAGACACAAGCCACATAGTAAATGAAGTTTTAATTTTGGCTACTGCAACTTTAAATTAAATAGTTTGGATTACTTATACTGCATTTCTTTTATTTGAGCATACAATACCACATTTATCTATTAGAAAAAAAAAACAACTTATTGTTCATCTCTATATTATTAAGATTTCCCTAAAATATTATATTTCAGCTCCAGCAAATGTACTGAAAGTGTATTGAGCTATTTTTTAAATTTAATAAACAGAAAATATATAGAGTTTCACAGTGATTCAGCTCTGTAGTTCAGAATTTTTCAAATGTGAGAGACAAGAGAAAGAAGTAATGGGCAATAAATGTATTTCTGACTATCAATAAGCCCCTTTCATTTTAAAAGAATATGTAAATAAAATCTAGTGCATTGCTTACCTCAGAACAATATCTGTAGTATAGCAAAGGTATTTGTTTGTCACATATTTTTGTTCCTTAGGCACAGTAATAGTGGGTCACTTAGCACACAGGTTCAGTGAAGAAATTGAGAATAAAACTTTCTTCCTCCTTGGGCTTTGAATTGAACCTTATATTCATATCTTAGCACGTTTTCATTTTTTTTCCATCTTCTTGCTCTCTGAATGATTGACTGAGAGCATCTTCTTACATTTCTGGCTATTCTATGGAACCAAACTTATTTTTATAAATCACAATTTGTTGTAAAACACTTTAAATGTAAAAAACACTTAACAAATGTGTTTATGATACAGTGTGTAAAGTTTGTTTGCAATGTATTTTAGAATATATTTTCAGAAAGATCCTTAGGGTCATGATTTTCTTTTCCATTTTTGAGATTCAAATGGTAAGACTAAGCTTTATTTCTGACATAAACTGTTCAGTCAGATCACATAAGGATGACGATAATAGGATGTCTAGGAAATAAACAATTTTTTATACATATGTTTACAAGGGTGGAAATGTATTATGAGGTAAGCCTTTGTTACGCTTCAGTTATTTGTCGAGTGTCCACAGTTAAATGTATTTAATTTGGCAGTATGAATATGAAACTTGAGACTTGAAACTGAATCACAGATCCCTTTACTCTACAGTTTTTCTATTTGTTTCTTCTCTGGGCTTATACAGAGCAATTGAAGGGCAAATTGAGAGGAGATATAGTTTCCAGTCCCTTCCATGTCTATCAATTTAACAGTGGAAATATGTACAAGATTTATCAAATTTGCTCAGTTTTAACTGAATATTTTTTCCTATTTTGAAAGAAACATGTTTCTTTTATTTCAATTTATCTCAAAGCACTAATTTCCAGCATTCCTACATTCATTGAAATACTTTATCTTGAATCTACATTAATCAACTAACTAAAAGAACAACTAAAAAAGGAGACTAACAGTTCAGTTGATGAAAACTGAAGGATACAGTATATCCTGACATTTCTGCTTTACCCTTCTGATTGCAGCTCTACAGTGTGGAATGCAAATGCTGATCCTGCAAGAATATTCCCCTCTGAAATATTTTTGCAGCTTATACACAAATCTAATGTGAGCACTCTAACAACCCCAGTTTTGTACCAGGAGCTGAAGTGAATGAGCATGGGAGGTCAGAGTTAAAGACCTAACCTATGATAAGGACAAGAATAGCACAGAAATCTCTTTGGGCAATGAGCATGAAGAAGTTTTCAATCACATGATACTTCAATCATTTGTTTATTCATATATTTGAGTCTGCATTGGTTTTGAAATGATTTTTTATTATCCTTTTATTTAATTTTAGTGCTGATATTTTTGAAATAATAAGGTTCTTCTCATCCCATCTCCAGACAATTAACAAACATCTTAATAAATTCATGCTAGGGACACTAAAAACTGTATCTATGTCCATTTGATTAAGTACTTTACTGCCAAGCTTTCATTTAAGCATAAGGAAACAGTTTCTTTTGAAATATTTTTTTTTTAATTTAGGAGTAAGAATAAAGATTATTATGTGTACGGTAACATTCTTTCAAAAAATATTAACTGGGAAATTTATGAAATTACAAAGGACCTGTATACACTTGACAGTTCAGAGTTACATATTAGATTACAGATCAAATGTGTAGTCTGATAAATTCTAAATTAAAAACCAAGATGGAGAAAAAATGTGCAAAGCCTACAGAAGTTGTAGTACTGCAAGATAAGTATCAAAAATATTGTACTGTATTGTTTGGGTTTTGTTTTTCTGTAATTCTGAACCAAAAGTCTCAGCCAGTTTCAGACTGGGATTTCTAGTCATATTAGTGCAGAAAAATATTTTTTTAATGCTAGCTGGTCAGGAAAGGGCAAGCAAACCAAGCTCTACCATGTGTTGTGCATTCCATGGTGAACTAAAGGCCTGAAGGAAGTCTATCCTTCTAATTGACAATTTGTTCTTTGCTTGGCTGCTGGGGAAGTGCCACATATACTGCTCATTACACAAAGAAGATTTTATTGCTGTAACAGGGCACATTGAATTTAATGTTCACTGAGGACATCATGCAGTTCACCAGAGTGAGTCACATAAACTTGAGTCATTCTAGCCTTTCTTTGAGCAAGCTGGATAAAAGGAAGAAAATAATCTTCAAATATATGCTAGATCTTAGATTTATATAAAGGGGAACTCAGGGAAAAAAGCAAACAAAAACCCATCCTCTTAGAACTGAAAGAAATGCAGTCAAATTCATGTATTAATGAGAAGAGAACATTCAATTTCTTGTCACTCAAGTTTTCTAACTAAGTACCATTCCTTATTGTATCAACTGCTATAAATTAAAAAATGTGCTGAGAAAAGTACTGAACTCACTGGGATCCTTCCTTTTGAGATGCACTTACAATTCTGACTGATGACAGATACTGGTTCAGCATCACAAAAAGTTTTCATTTTGAAGGACTAGAAAACTCAGGGAAATTCAATTTGTATGGAAGTCTTCTGGTCAGGTTTAATTCATGTGTGTCTGACAGGCTGTGTCTGCACATTATTGTAGTACCTTAGGCATTTTTTTCTAAATACTTCTGGGAATTTTAGAAGGGAAAGGTAGGTAATCATGCAGTAAAGAAATATTAAGCAATTGCTCATCAGGCAGTATAACCTTCAGAATGAGATCAAAAGCATTCCTTCTAGTTTGCTCTTGCATGTCCTCTTTTTATTTTAACCTGTGATAAAAAAGGACAAAATGCAATCCAATAAATGCTCTCTAATTAAGTGCAAATACTTTTTTCCCAGTAAGTCAGGCATCACTGAACTGTTTAATATTAAATAATACTTTCAATTAAATATTATTCTCTCAAATGTAAAAGAATAAATAACATGAAAAAATTTAAGTTCTTTGACACTGAGGGGAAAAATCCAGGATCTCAGGATAGTTTATTTGTATCATTAACTCTACATCAGAGCAAAACCACAGAGTACTCAGTAATAAGATGTGAATGCAGTAACAAAGCAAGAGTGAAAATGTAGCAATGATATTTGAGCGTCCTTATTTTATTTTTTTCTGTTGCTAAATGAACTCCATGAAAAGAGACAATGCCTTTCTCTATGGTTCTACTCATGTGTTGAGGAGGTGAAATGTAAGTTTCCCTGCTATATATTTCTTTAGTTTTTCTATATCCAAGTACAAACATAAGATTAATATTTTATTTATTAATTTGTTTACATTAGTAAATCAACCAAATACTCAAGCCAATAAAAAGAAAGCTTGACAATTAGTCTTATTATTTATAATATCTCCTTTCTCTTTACTTTGTCTAACCCTATGTTTGTGAATCATTTTACTAACTCTGTACATCCTTAAGGAGTAAATTCTATCAAAACATGTTTTATCTCAGGCCTATTGCAAATCTATGGTTGCTACTTAGGCACCTGCTTAGGAACCACACGCTGGTCAGGAAACACACATTCCACCATCATAATGGCTTCATGTATATAAGGCACAGTTTTTTTTGAAATATACTGATACATGGAAACAAGCCCTTAGATAACCCACACTCTCAATAAATCATTTGGATTTTTATTATATTCTGACTGCAGGAGAGTGCAGATGTCAATCCTATCTTCCTAGCAACAAGCCTGATTTAATTCTCCGCAGTTCTTTCCATGCTTCCCCAATGTTTTCTTAATGAAAAGAAGAAATCTGAACACTACAGAGATTCTTCTGATTATTTTGTCATGGGTGTGATTTTTTTCTATCAATTCTTAGATAAGCAATCTAAAATCACAGCTTAGGAGATTCCAATTCTATATAAAGAAAACATCCTGCTAGTGCTGTGACTTCCAGCTTTTCCACCCATCAGAGGGTGTAGGGTTTTGTCTTTTCATAGTCAAAGGTCAGTAGGTTATGAATTATGAGATTTCACCTAGAGCTAACAAAAGGAAAACAGGTTTCAAAATTAAAGTATTTCCACCAAAAAACCACCAAAAAACCCAACAACAACAAACCAAAGCCCTCGAAAAAACACCCCCACAACCTGAAAAAAATCAAGTGTGTGAAATTTTCAGCAAAGTAGGAGGAGGCCAAATGAGAGATGAATGTTTACTTTAAATTGTAAGACAGCTTTTTGTAGGAGGTAGCTGATGAATATTTAGGAAAACAGCCTGTGATATGATGTGTATTTTATGTATATACTCTACTGTAGCTGTTATACTGGTTAATAACTATTAAAAATATAGAAAAGGAAAGTTCTATGACAAGATTTAACTGCATTTATATGAATTAATATATCTTTAAAAGGACACAGGCAGAAGTTCTCAGAGATAAAGAATGTGCTACTCTACCCCCTACTTCTTTTCCCCAGGATGTCTTAAGAACAAATTTCTTCACTGAAGAAGGCTGAGAAGAAAGAATCAGAAAAGTGTAAAACATGCTCATTGCTCCTAGCAATAATCATAAAATCATGCAAAAATCATCGGGAGCACATTCCTGAAACTGCAAATAAATGCAAACAGAGAAAAATCTGTGATTCATTTTAAAATAGTGCGATGTACATGCTCTCTATAGTCAATGCAGTTTCTTAGATAAGAGATACATCACTACTATAACACAATATTAGTGTCCAGTATAGGATGTTTCATCATTTCTACATTGTAAAAATGGTAATATCATGGATGATAATTCTTTGGTTCCCCTATTAAACCTGAGCAATGACACAATTTCATTTGATTTTCTGCTCTAAATCTATGTCTAGGGTGACTACTTAAATGATCTGCTCACTGTATTTTCTATGGAGGAAGGCTAGAGTCATGCAACAAATGCTGAAACATATTAGTGATATGTTCAGATATAATGGAATTTAGTTCATTACTCTGTCCTAAATGACCATCACAACAGAAAGAACCTGACTGCTAATATTAGTGTATTTATTTCATTATAAAGAACACATTATCTCAACCATTAGCTATGTTAACAGTATGAAGTCCTATATGTAAGTTTTAGTTTTATGATTTACATATATTAAAAGCCGTTTTCATATATAGAGTTTTGAAAATACTTTTTATAATACTTTTAATTGTTTAAAATGTAAAAATAATCCTCTGAAACATTAGAATGATAAATTAAAAGTTAATACAGCATAGTATTTGTTTAAATTTATGATTGCTAATTTGTCACTTTTGTGGCTGTTGTTGAAAACACTGAGTCTTGCTGAGTTTGTTAGACTAGAATGTTGATGTTATTATGACCTTCCTAGCAAGATTTTAAATCCCATGATTTTTATTATGTTCATATGAACACATTCTGTTACTCTTCTACCAGTCTCCAACTCTGCATGACTCTTCTGTTATACTACCCCAGATTCTTTTAGACAATCCACATGCCGTGTGTAGTTTAATAACAAATTTACTGATGAAAGATACTTGATGTTGCTTGAGATTTACATATTAGCAGTATGATGCAAACGATATTGCATAGCAAAATAAGAATGTAAGTTCTATCTAACAGAATACAAAGCAATTGCCACACAATCTCAAAACCAGTGTCTGTAATACGCTCACCACCACAACGCTGAGCGTCCCCAGCCCCTAGAAAGAAGTACATGAGTTGAAGCCAGCTGAAGCCTATTACTCCCTTCAAAATACTTTTGATTTCCTCTAGTTTCCATGAATTATATTGGGCTGAGCCACATATTCACTCCTCCCTGCCCCCATGGTTCTCTAGTTAAATTCGGGGCACACTTGCACTGCTCTAATGAGCTCAGGGGTAAACATTTACACTCCTTATTGATCCAGTCTGGAGCCCTGAGATACAACCAGCTTCTACAACAGCTATGGGCAGTCACAGCCTGAATTACTCCCAGGGCTTTATAGGCTCATTGCCCTCACCATTCTCCCCTGAGCATTCTTTTACTGTAGGAATTTATTGGTCAGTCACACCTTCCTGCTCAAAATATTTTGTTATCAGGAACCGAAAACTTGTTAGAAGGCCAAAGTTAAAGAAATTCTCTTTGTACTTGATGGGAAAAGTGATGAGATTTGAGGTTAAATCTGCGTGATAGATAAGGAAAAAATGTAAAACTCATAAATGGGCAATTCATTTTTATTAGTATGTATATTTTGGATACTTTAAGTAGTTCTTATATTTTTGTTTGATATTCGTAGTGCAGAATATCAAGCACACCTAAAATTTTCAACTTTTAAATTGTCTTGATACCTGTCTGTGTATGTTAAAACTGAAGAGTCCCTCTCGTGTGACCAACATTTTCTGTGTCAGCACTGTTGGCAGGATATAATTTCCAGAGTTGCTTTCACACCCAAACCAATTTGAGATGTTACAGCTGAAGAGAATTTTTACATAATAAAATCTATTCTTGTGAGGAGGAAGTATTAGGGAACTGTTTCTCATGAGGCTATGTGCCCCACTATTTACCCTAGTAAATTTCTGAGATGAGAAATTATAAATATTTCCAGAAAATTGACTAAAAATACATTATTCCTAGCTAAGGATATTATGAATGTTTCCATTTTGAAAATATTTGGAAGACATTCAGATGCTTGGAACTGTCAGAATTTGTTGCATATTTCTCTATTTTTTCTAGGCAAGTTGTCTTTGAAATATTTCACTCTGTTTTCCTTCCCTAACCATCTAGCTAGCATCCACTGTGTACTCTGTTATCCTTGTGTTGTTTACATTTTTGTTAATTTGAATTTCTATTTAAATTCCTGTAACATAGATACAGTGTGTGGAAGCATAATTTCCCATTTCATTTATGTGCTTGGCTCATAATTGCATAAACAAACAAAGAGAAAAAAACAAACCCAGAAAAACCCTGACTATTTTGTTATCCTGTTTTGTAGATATTTTATCTTATGCGCTATTATGAGTATTCTTTAGATTCAATTTTTCATGGTAAACTGACAGCTACATTCACCATTCTTTGTCTAAAAAATGACTAAAGTATTCCAACCAAAAAGGTAGCTAAGAATTGCATATAAAAACAGAATAGCAAAAGCAAAACATGCAGAGGTTACAGTGTGAAATAAATATAAAAACTTGAAAAATATATAGATACTGAAATATGAGAGGTTCAATCTGCCCATCAGGAAGTAATTTCTTTAAAGCCTTTCTTCTTCTGATGCCCATAAGGGCTGCAGAATATTAGATAGTAGAGAAGTAGAGGTTGTACAGCAGAGATAGCTGGAAGATACCCAAAAGTCATTTGGACGTAATCCTGGGCAAAATACTGCAACTGACCCTGCCTCAGTAGGGGGACTAGACTGGGTGACCACCACAAGTCCTTTTCAACACTAACCTTTTATTTGTTTTTATTAAGTTTCCTTTCAGGTATAATTTTTAGCAGAAGAGGAAAGGCAATGAATTTGATATTGTTAGCAAAGCTCTAATGAACCTCATAGAAAAAAATTACAACAATCTATTAAATCGGTGTAGAAGTAAAAGTGATTTTATTGATAAACAGTGAGCTAACTTGGAATATTTTTTTCTGTCTTACAGCTTTATGCTCCAAGGTTTTAAATATAGAACTCAGTCTTGTCATGCTACCTGTTGTATTCCATTGGGACAGATTTTAAGGTGTTTCAAGTTACACTCTACAGAAGACATTCAAATCCATTTCTCTATCCTCAACTTTATACTGTGATGTGCAGTCCTTTTTTCAATTCTTAGCTGAGGCTTTTATTTACAGAGGGAAATGAAGAGCTAAAGATTGACATAATGCCAGAAGGAATTTTTACAGTCAGGAGTTGTATCTCCAAAACTGTAGGTAAGTCATTCAATGGAATACAGTGACCCTTTGTGTTGAGTCCCTCTGACATGAGAAAAAAACATAACTTGTGGTACATTTTTGTCTAGATCACTAGTTAATTATTGTTGAAACAAAAATCTATTATGCCTTTAATTATCTGCGTCTCCTTTAATTATGTCTGCTGTTGCTCTAGAGTTCTTTGAGGGTTTTACACTCCAAGTAGATAGAAGCTTGTAAGACATATGAATATTAAAATCCTACATTTGGCAGGAATACCTGGACTTATAGTAGTAGATATTTATTTGCGGCAGGCAGAGCTAGATTTACCTATAAAGAAAATCAAGTGATAACTATTTGAAATAGTTATTTGAAATGAAGCTGTCATGCCAGCTTTGTCTGAAGTAATTGAGGTGACATTCTTTTATTTTTCATGTTATTCAGGATCATGCCACTAAGACAAGGGATCTATAACTTTGAAAATTCTAGTAGAGAATATAGCAAAGTATCTTTTCAGAAGATCTTAAAATATTTTAAAATGAGACTGAAATGAATTGGAAACTGTAAGTGAAATTTATAGATAACTTTTATTATCATTAAACTGAATATAAGCTCTACCACATTTGTTCTCAAGTACAAAAATCATATTTAGAATCTAACAAAAATTTTGTATGGACCGTAAAGAAAACTCAGATAATTATGACTCAAATATATAGCTATGTCTGTGAGCAAAGTGCAGTTCATTCAGATGTTTCCAGTGCTCACAAATTTTTCAAGGCTTCTGAGGAAGCCTAATCAATTTACTGTTACTGAAATGCAACAGTTGTTCTACAAATCACATCAGTCCTGCCTTAGGCCAGTAATAAAGATAACTTCTCCAACAGAAACATCAAGAGATCATTAAAAGTTCAAAAACGTAGATGACCCAACATGAATTTGTCCAGAAGACTGGAGTTAATAATCTATATTTCAGTATTCCAGTACCTTAAAAGAGTTTTCTTATTACATTTGAAAAGTATCACCACTAGCAAGAATTTCTCATATCTGTTGAAATTTTGTAAAAAATAAGCTGGCTGAGAAAAAGAGGAAAAATACAGAGGCAGCTCTCTCTGTAAGAACAAAACACATGTAAAGGATAATAAATAACAGTTTTTTGCTGTGTTTGAGAGTACCATAGAAATCACAGAGTAGATACCATTTCTGTAACAGGAGATTCTAAAAAAGCTACCCAAAAACCCCCAAAACAAAAAACCACAAAAAATCACAATAACCAGAAACAATGATTCATAATACATTTGGAATTTTTGAAGTTAAAATCCCACCACATCAAATTAAAATTGGATATTTTGGACAGCCACCTGAATAAAAATGGAGAAAAGAAAAAAACTTGTAGTGTATGCTAGAGAGGAAAAATAAAAGGCTAACACTCAGGCTTCCATATGTGAGAAAAGAAATAAGAACTGGAGTAAATTACCTACATTTTATACTGTATAGCTAGAGAATGTTGGTATATAATGTTAACTAAAATCTAAATTTCCAATGGAATTATCAAGATTATTACCAAAAAAAATCAAATACCAGGCCTAAATTTATTTAAATGTGCAGCAATTTGAAACAAGCATTTTGCACAAACTCGACATCTGCCTGAAACAAAGGTGTAGTTACTAATAGGAAAAATAAAAAGAAGGGTAACTAAATAATCCTGTTAAACATTACTCTCTGCCAAACCTGAAAAATGCATAAATAAAAACTCCTACTGAGTTTGGATTTAGATTTGGAAACACTGCTTCCAGTTATATTTCAAAGCTTAAGAATGCACTTGTCTTTCATTACCTGAAAATTAGATTTTTGATAGTACTTAGCTCAACTCAATTGTATTTATTTTTTATGAAGAATTAGTGTTTAACATTCTCTAAAAGTGGTAAAAGTAGGATCATATGTTTTAGATGTAGAAAAACCCCAAGACCAGATATTGAAAAAAAAAAATAAATCTGGAGTAAAATGACAATTGATTTGGATACAGTGAACTGACTAGAACCAATGTATACCTATGATAGAAATAAATGCCGATTAAAATTATGGGGAACAGACCCAAGGCAAAATTATCACAAAATAATTAACATAAGATTAAATCATAATCCAGGTAGAGGAAGCTAAAGAATGTTCTGCAGTAGAACACGTAAAGTGCAACTTTTCTCCTAGTGCTCTTTGTAAGATATATTACAATCTATTCGTATGCCTTGATAAAGGCAATAAAGAATTATTATGGATTAGCACCACTGTTATTTTTCAATATATGCTGCCTTACTTCTGGAATAAAAAAGACTCAGAAAGAAATTTTAAGAACAGAATTTCATTCAATACTATATGCATCACAGTCACAAGCAGTGAAAAAATTGCAAAGAAACAAAATAACTCCCTTATTCTAGAGGGTAAGAATAAAATTGAGGCAAATTTACATGCACAAAGCTTTATTAGTGGGGTCTGTAGCTGATGGTGTACTCTGACTTCAAAGTTACTTTAGGAAAAACATTTAAAAAATGATGAGGATGTTAGAGGAGAGAGGGGGAAAAAATCTCTCTCTTCATGTATGCTATTTTTATGTATTAATACCAGTTGTCTATCATGTTACCTGCTGGGTCTTCAAGTTACAAACTGAAACCTGTGAGAAGATGGGCAGTGAGTTTTTATTATGGAGTTAGACAATAATATCTATAAGGCAAGAGTGAGTAATAAAAGAATGATTTAAACAATAATAATATTAACTTTCTATAAGGAACCTGATCTAACAGACATAACTATCCTTCAGAACCTGACACTAAGGCTTTGAGGATAGCAGCACCTGAGATACTGGGTGAAGACACTGTCAGAGCAGATTCAAGATGTGTAACGAAAGCTTGCAAGGGTACAAGTGAGCTGCAGGCTACAGGACAGAAAGAGAAATGTCCTCAGTATAACAAAAGTTGAAGCAACTACAACACTGCAATATAGCACCAATATTATTGGGACAGAAAGTTCTCTAAATTAGTCTCTAAATTTGATGATTCTGCCTGTGTTTTTTATTGTATAGCTATCTCAGTGGGTTGGTTGCTTGACATTAACAGTAAATCCTGGGAAATTCTGCACTCATGTTTCAGATTTTGCAAAATAAGCAGGAAGTAGTTTCTTCTGTATTTGATACACTGGATTAATTCTGTATTAACACTGTCAGACTACTCTGCATGCAGAGTACCTCTGTATGGTGCATTATCAGCAAGCAAACTTATTTTGAGCATATTAGAATTGCTAGGTATCTGACAGAGAAGAAATGTGGGTAGAAATGTGATTCATAACCTTTATTAATTCATACATTTTAATAATGTTTTAAAAAATAGTCAATGAGTATTAAATAGCTAATTCCTTTTTCCTTTAAAGGATATTTGTAGTATTTAAAAACATGAATGGTAGAAGTTGTGTGGAAATCTGTTTATAGATATAGAAAAGTTAAACATGGAATTTGCCGGGGAACATTATATTATTATAATATTATAATTATAATTTTAACAATTTTAATATTATAACATTATAATTATTATTATATTATTATAATTGTAGTTGAGAAACTTTTGCAGTCATTAGATCTTCAGAGTCATAGCATGAACTGCTATCCTAGGTTTACATACATTATTATTCTCATACCATGTAATGATGTGACATCAGAGAGTCTATGAGGTTATGGAAGTTTACATTGGAATTATTTCAAAATAATAAAAATATGACATTAATAAGAACAGCAGCTACACAGACAAACAAAAATTTTGCTTTAATTGCTTACAAAACATTGCACAGTCCTAGCAGAAGGGTAGGAGTTAAATAGCCAGAAACTTAAAAGGTTAGGAAAAGCTATGACTAATATAATTAATCATAACTTAATAAGACCTGCTTATGTGCATACCTTCTGTTATAGTTTTACTTATGACCCAACTTTTATACTATGGATTCTCTGATCCGTTAAGTTTACAAAACACATAATTCTGAGAATAAATCCCAGCTGTCAAAGGAAAATATTTCACGCTGAATTTGACAGCCTGAGAGAGGCAAGGCTGCTAGATCTCCTTGCCCCCATGTCCAGCTTGAAGTGAGGTTGAAAATATGTTCCCAGTGGACGCATACAGAGAACATTTGTATATACACTTACATGAAGGGCTGTCCCCAGAGATCCCAGAGACACACACAGAGCATTCACATGAACATAGACAGCATCAACAGGCTCATCCTGCTGCCCTTTCTGGTTGAGACAGAACAGAGTTCATTAGTGGAAATAAATATACCTATGAAATATGTTTATCCCTGCAGCAGCTGGGTTCAGATAGCCAGTGGCTGTGCCTGAATCCCAGCCTCCCCTGTTGCTGGCATCTGAATTTACAAGTGCCCAAGGCCACAATGCTACTCCATTTGTTGGTACAGATCATTTCACTCACAAAGAGAGATGTCAAGAAGTTCCCTGGTCCCATAGACCTGGTCCCAGACCCATTAGACACACACAAATGCTTTCACGCTCAGAGCAAGTCCTTGGTCTCAGGACACTTCTCTTATTTACTGGCTAATATGGATTGGGCTCATTTGCATCCCAACAGTCATTTCAATTCCTGTACCAGAGATCCTCATACACAGAATCATAGAACATCCTGACTTGGAGGGGGCTCACAAGGATCATTGAAGTCAAACTCCTGACCCTGAAAAGGGCCCCTCAAGAATCACACCATGTGTCTGCCAGTCTTGTCCAAAAACTTCTTATATTCTGGCAGGCTTGGAATTGTAACAGCTTCCCTGGGGAGTCTGTTCCAGGGCCCAAGCACCATCTGTGTGGGGGACTATATTCTAACATCCAAAATAAAACTCCCCTGACACAACTTGAAGCCACACTCTCAGGTCCTGTCACCAGAGAGAACTGCCCCTCCTTTTCCCCTCATGAGGAAGCTGTAGACTTCATTACAGACCAAGTGACTTCAGCTGCTCCTCATGGTTTTCCCCTCTAGACTCTTCACCATGTTCATGTCCCTCGTTTGAGTGCTCTTACATTGTGGTGCCCAAAACTGCACACAATATTCGAGATGAGGCTGCCCCAGCACAGAACAGAGCAGTAAAATCCTCTCCCTTGCCCGACTGGCCATGCTGTGCCTGATGCCCCCCAGGACATGATTTGCCCTCCTGGATGCCAGGTCACTTCTGACTTGTTGCCATCAACCAAGATCTCCCTATACTTTTCCGTGGTGCTGCACTCCAGCCTTTCATTACATTCAGAGTTGCCCTGTCTCAGGTGCAGAATCCAGCTCTTGCCCTTTTTAAACTTCATACATACACATGCACAGAATAAAGAGATCCTTATCAGAACATAACTGATTGTGGCGTTTAGTAAATGATAGGACAGACCGTAATGATTCAGGTACAGGGCATAGCCAAACAAACCTATTGATCAGCCCCTGCTTACATGACAATGGACAGTTTTATTCTCTCATCCTTCTAATTCCCACTTTTATTCCTCCCCAAATCACAAAAAACCTTTTCCTTTTGATTTGTCTTCTAAATACCTAATAAAAAATCCTGTGGAATCCCAAAATGCTCTTCCAGTGCACCTCACAGCATTTTCTCCGTTTTTAGGCAGCAAGAAATCTAAAAGGTGATAAGGAGAGCCAGTTCTGTTCATGGGTTCCATGTCTCAAGAATGGGAGTGGTGACAGGGTCTGGACAGTGTCTGCCATCCTTAAACTTTGCTTTGGCTTCCTGTCTGCTGCTGTACTCCTGTGTTCCTCTGATGTTTTGGAGATGGGCCTTTCGTTGCTGATGGTTCTCCTGGGATGTGAGGGGAGCTGCTGGGCAGGGTGTGATTTTCCCCTTCTAACCCAGAGAAATCTGTCTCTCTGCGCTCCCTTTAACCCCACATCCTAAAGCTGGACCTAAAAGTGACACTGCTCTCCGCAGGACTCCTGCTTCAATTATTCTAAACGTTGGAAAGCATTAGGTAAACAAGGAAGAGGCTTGCAGGAGTTATGGAGAAGGCAGCTGAGAAATGCCCAGAGAAATGATCTGGTTTTAGGTCTCTGCTCAGTTTTCCTGTGTCAATCTGCATCAGTTACTTAAAGTACATTTTCACAGGTGGACAATGATTATGCATTCTTCATTTTCTGGGTGACTGACTTTATTCCCTATGGTCTGATTTGCAAAACAACTGGGTACTCATAACTGCCGCATAAGCTAGTTAGAGTTGTGCTTTGAATACATAAGCTGTAATAAACAATAATATTCTCTAAAAACCAGGTCCAGGCTATGTTAAATTGGGCACATAAAATTAGTGACTCTTTTTGACCTTATTATCTCAATGTCTTTGTTCTCACCTATGTTTTATTAATTAAACGGGACATAAATAATCCTTCCTCATATAATGATGCAAAAATCAGTTTGTATTGGGGAAGCTTCCAGTTACTGTTACATTTAAGTGTTCTATATTGATACAAAACCAAATTTTTTTGATGGAATAAAATATTGTAGGAGCCGTCTTCACATATCTTTTCTTATGCTTCATTTTCTAATGATATTACTTAATAACGACAACAGATATTACTTATGCTACCTCATTTTAAGGATTCTCATTTCTAAAAGATCTCAGGAAATTGTGTTCCTCCTTACCACATCCTGGCCTTGTCCCTAAAGCTGTTTGGGAACATGGCTCTTTCTACTTTAGTGAAGCTCTTTACCAAGAAGATGGTTGCATGTGATTTGAGATACATTTTTGACAAAAGTAAGATCAGTGTCTATTTGCAATAGCCTTGCTACATCACATATTAGCAAATGTTGCAATAAATGCCATGCAGAAGTTGATGAACAGAAGTTTCTACTCAGAGAAGGTTTAAAATATTGTAGAAACACACTGATAGAGGAAACAATTGTAAACTCCATGAGCACCATACATTCCATATAGTGGAAAAGTATTTACAATGTGATGTTAATGTAATATTGAGGACAGTTTCAATGCATCTGCATGACACAATGAGATTAATCCCATTATATTATTTCTTTTGGTTATTCAGATTTGCAAACATAATAACTTTAAAATTTTTCTTGTGTTTAATAAATAAAGGTGCATAAGGCTCTTATTAAGACTCAAAATTGAATATATTTTAATCTGCTGTTGAAAAGCTGTCAGCTTTCAGAAAAAGATATAAATTCTAACAAAACTGTTCATACCAGTTTAACACTGATTTAACCATGTGAATGAAATTAACAAATACTCAGTTAATTTTCATGTTTTTGAGTTATGATAACAATGAAAACTACAGTCATATAATAACAAAAAATATGGATAGAGGGAAATATGACAAAATTAAAATTGAAAATGTGGAAAATTAAAATTGAAAATGTGATCTTACAATTTTATTTAAGCATACATTCTTTTGTATAGAATCTGTGTAGAATGTGATTTTATTATTTTCTTCAAACTCTATTATTAAATAACTTAGGAGATTGAAATCACTTTCTATAATCAGTATTGAAAGATGGATGCTTTTATGGAAGCCAATTTTTAAACTTTGAAAATTATGTTATTTGTATCCTGCTTTTCTTTTTTTTTTTTCAAATATGTCCAAGAATATCCATGTTTTCTTTAATTCATATTGTGCTTTCCAAGAATAGGAAAAAAACTCAAACTTTGGTCAGCTATAATCTTCCATAAATATCAGCAAAAGTGTTTGACCATTAAAAAGGAGAAAATAGAAGTAAAAATTTAATGAAATACATATCTAAAATGGCAGTTTTCAGGTACTATATAGTTCTGTTGATGCCATAAAATATACAGCACAGGGTCATCCTTTAACAGTGTAGGGATAAGTAAGAAAACTTAAAGAGATATCTCTTGATCTTATATTGTTTTGACAATGAATGGTAGGGTCCAAGCGGGATTTATAACCTATTGTGACTATTTTTGCTGTCCATTTCTATATATTTTGGAGAGTATTTTTGAGACATGTATGGTGTAATATTTGGAAGCCAGTAAATACTGAAAAATTCTGTAAAAAACGTTGTCTTTTTTGGAGTGCTACTCAGTGCTCTGTGATGAATTTGTGAAAAATCTTTCCTTAGGCATGGAAATTCCTCTTCAACTCAATTTCATGCATGAGTCATTCATAACAAAGACCCATGCTCAACCTCCCAAAGCATCCATATATTGTCTCCCATAATTCTTGCTTTACTCTGTCCAGCTCTATTAGTCCCATCCCGGTTCTCTTTTAGAAATTGTTTACCCATTAGGTTGTGTAAGTCCTACTTCTTTCAGCAAATCCTTCTTTCCCATGGCTTTTTCATTTAATTTATGCACTCCTTATAAATAACTCTTGAAAAATAAATAGGTATATAATTTTATTAAACAGAGTTTTCATTGTTTTTTGTTCCTGCAATAATATAAGTAAAACTACTTTAATTTGTAAGAAAAACATCTAAATTGTCACTTTTACATAGTTAAGTCATGTTGTCAAGGAAACAGGGATGACCTTCTCAAGACAGAAAAAGTATTTTTTGTTTATAAGGATTTCAGTAGTTCATCTGTATTTTTTTTCATTAAAAGAGACTAATTTTAATCCCTACAGCATGCAGTAATATAGATTAAGCTTCCATAGCCAATTTGCATCAGATATAAGAAATTTTTAATGATTTGAAGCTCATTTGATGGTGGTTGCTTTACATTTGATTACGAGAAGTAAACTTTTTTGATTTACTTTACTTTTGTTTCATCTAATTTACAAAGTTTTTCTACCCACAAACATCCATAATGCTTGAATTTTACTTTTTCTACTTCAGAGAGGTTTTATATTCCTTTAAAGAATATCTGTAAAGAGGTTGTCAATGTGCCCTGAATCTTATGAGCCATCCTTGTAAGCAGTGAACTTGGAAGCTTTGCTTGTGATTGAAAATTACACACTACTTAATGAGTGATGTGAGCACATTGTAAAACACATGAAGTTTATGCAACAGCCACAAAACCCTATGTAAGTTCATTATTTTTATGTTTCTGAAATTTTCAGAAAACAGGTCTTTTTTCCGCTTTTATCTGAGTTTTAAAAAATATATAAAGACAAAGATGGTGCATAGACTAGATGTCATGGTCAAGGACTATCATGTCACTTCTGTAGCTGTTCATCAAACTGCAAGGTGGGCACTTTTGTATAATCTTGTCATAATAATCTCTCCTACTTTGACCTAAATTACTCTAATATAAAAACTAATAACGATGAAACTTGCTTTGAATTTAGCCCTACCTGTTTGCTACAGTACAAGTTGTGCTGTCACTGCTGTCTAGAAAAACTACTGAATTTCTCAGACATTTCCTAGTCTACATATGCCAATTGCAGTTATAATCAGGAGAAATTTCTAACACTTAGCTCAACGAATATAGTTAACTCCCAGCTTTTTATCTGGCCTCCTCTGTAGACCATCTCAAATTTAAAAGGTTGCCTATGCAGGAAAAAGCCCAGAGAAAGATACAAGAGCTGAAGTGTTAAGAGGACAAATCAAAACTCTTTGATTTAATACAACTCTCAATAAGGCCAGCACATTAAAGGAAAGCTTTTGTTACTATGTTGTTAACATTAGCAACTGATGTGCAGAACAGGCTTTTTGAAGATAGAAGTGCCAAATGAAAATAAATAGTAGAAGTAGATTTAGATTAACCTATAAAAATGTATAAGGGTAAAAACTTCAGAATATTTTCTCTCTGTCCTAAGGATACAATTAAATATTTTGATGTTTCATATCTATGTCTTGACAGCATTTCAGGACAAAAACTGTGTGATATTCCTTTTCATGTTTTCTTTTCCTTTGGAAAAATGGGTGTACAAATTTCTCTGCTTGAAATAATAAAAATGGAAATAGAAGAAATTGAAAGAAAGGAAATGAATACTAGCTCTTTACTTTCCTTACTTACATTAAAGGCCAGAAATAGCACAAAGCATCAGGCTTTTCATTTTCCTATAAACTCTCTTATGTTTCATGGCTTAGGAATCCTAATCATACCATTTGGACGCAAACTTTATGTGACATCAATGTCCTGATGGAAAGTTTAGCTCCATTACAGGTCATCCCATAGCTCTGTGAATCTGCTGTCTAAGAGCAGAAAATTGGCTGTTGCATTCATTTGACCATTATGACGTTTCTTCTGAGGAAGAGATGGGTAGAAGTTGTAAAAAATCTACTCCAGTTATGAAAAGAAAATTACTTCTGTCCCAGTAATTTACTTTCTGGAAGAGAATATTTCTCAGCTTCTCTTCATGGTATTGAACATGCCCAGAGCACCCAAAGAATCTACACAGTGTGAACTCTGGATAGAGTTAAGATTGAAGAGCATGATAAACTATGGATAAATAGGCATCATGAAATATCAGGTTGATCTGACATAACATGAGAGATCAATTATTTCCATGATTATAGAATCATAGAATCATTAAAGTTGGAAAAGATCTCCAAGATCATCAAGTCCAATCTTAGACTGAAAACCAACCGTTTTTCTTTAACATGATATCTTTTCTAACCTGCATTTTAGACCTGGACTTACTTTTGTTTCTATCTTCTCTTAATAACAACTCTGCCCTGACTACTGCTCTGGGTTAGATTTCTTTTCCAATGCACTTTTGTTGCATGTAACTAACTGCCTGTGGAACCAGGTGTATGGCGATGAGTGTCTGTGTGGATTCATACACATTTTATACGCTCACATTTGTGGAAATACCACAAATGTCTACACATTCAAACATCTCTCTGCTAAGTAGAATATCAATGTTACTGGTTTGCTAGACAAAGTATAAGCAAACTATCTGTTACTTTAGTCAGTTTGGTTGTTGCTCAGTCTCTTGTAGTTCCTTTTTCTATTCCTTTTCCCTTTATCTTCACCCATCTTGTTTTCCTTTCCCTGTGTACCTGTCCAGACACATGTACTACCCCATACATTTTGCCTTCTCTAAACATTTATCTCTCTTTTTTATTCTTCTTAAATCTCATTTTTTGTCATACTACCTGACAGTCAGATTTACCTGCATGTTTGTTAGATATTGATAGAAATCAATGCCTTCATTAAGAGTGCATCTCTTTGTTTCTACTAATGAGTTTCAATAATGTCATACAAATACTGTGTGACAAGATTTATTTTGGTTAAAACTTGGCAACAAATACTGTTTGCCTTTGAAAATTATGTTTTATATTTCTGTTTTCATCATTTTGAACCTTCAGTTCAGACAGACACTTCAAATTGATTGGTTTTGAACAGTAACAAAAAAAAATATATATATACTAATGATTCATAGTTCAGTAAACTGGCCTGAGAAAGATTGTTTCAGGGTGACCTCTGATTTTTCACACACAATTAGCTACCAAACAGAAAATGTAATGAAAGGACTTACAGGAATTGTAACTTTTAAGCCCATTATTTTTCTTCTTGCCATCACAAGATAGTTATTATTTGCAAAACATGTATCAGGAAGGAGGTTGGTATTTTTCCATCATAAACATTTTTAATGTATTTGATAGATTTTCTTTCTTCAACATCTTTAGATTAAAACAGTTATTGCTCTACTATAAAGTAATATTTTTTCCTAAACACATTTCTAGTTAATAAGAAGAGAATCCCAGTTTTAACTGAGTATGCTAAATAGAACAAGGAATTTTTACAGCAATGATAGTCCATTCATAAGAAATACTTATCTCAGCAATTATACACTTTAGATTAATAGAAATTGCTTTTGTCAGAGACTTGCTTTTATGTTTAAACAGCATCTTTTTTCCTAAGCTCCTTCCTTAATTGTGCAGCTACTGTGGACTTTTAGAAATAGAGCCTTAATGTTTTACTTCATTAACTTTTATAGAGCTAAAGACACTAACATTCAGGATTGTCTCCTATGTACTTTCATCTCACAAAGTGCACTTAAAACTGCAATAAACAGGAAACTAAAATTTGTCCCAGTTTGGAAGGGTTTGTCATTATCAGAACAAACATACCCCTATCGATGGGGTGTACTTTATTATACCTCTGTATCTCCATAGTTTATTTCATTATTAAAAGAATCCTCATCAGAAGCTTAAAGAAAACTGTCATTTTATGTGTTTGACTAGAGTTACTAATTTTTATCTCAATAAACATCGTATTTCCTAATAGTATTCCATTAGGTTAGCATAGCAGAAGTACTTTTAATGAAAGGAAGTTTACTTTTCATCTCAATGTGTTGACTGTTAGGGAATAAATAAAAAAAATCAGTATCTATTGAATCTGACTGATATTTGTATGGTAGACTGAAAAGTCTTCTCTGTAGTTTGCATGATATATTCCAATTCAACATCAGTCTAGCAATGTAAGGAAAAAAAAGTTTAAATTTCACCTTCTTTAAAATGTAAATCAGAAATTACATACACATCTATAATAAGGCAGGAAGATAAAAATATTGAGGAACCTTGATGAATATATTGAGTAATATTGAGGAATTTGTTAGAGGTATTAGGTAATGATAAATATCAATAAACAAAAAAGAATTTCAAAAGCATAATTAAATGAGTGTCTTTCAGAAAAAAACAGCAATGGAGAAAAATACAATTGCAGGTTTTTTCATGTCAAAGTTATACTGAGAAAAAGACAAGATGATAGCAGAAAAAATAATTTAATTCTTTTCATTGATATATACTGTGGAAAACCTAAGGCATATTCCTGCATCAAAATCTTTATAAGACATCAGTCTGAAGAGACATGATATAGTTTTAGAATAGCTTGATACATTGAGAAATAATAGGATGTTAAAAATCAGATATGGACCTCCTTGAATAAGTTTTTGTGAGTAATATGTTGTCTGAATCAGCCTCCTCTCCAGAAACAAAAGAAGTGCCAACAGTGGTAACAAAATAAAAAAGAACATGTAACCAAGGCAGAGATATATATATTGTGCCTCAAAGATCTTCTGCAGTGTTTCAATGGAGTCAATGAATTGATACAAGTATCCAGGTGTCACATCCTTCTTCAAAGACTTTGGTTAATTCCTTTAAGTTTTTATAGGGTAAAATGAAAGATAACCTTATAAAGTACAAATTTCAATGAAATACAGTAAGTGAAGGGTAGCCATATGGATCAGCAATGGCTGATGGTCTCCAATGGAGCCTCTTACAAATCAGTCATGGAATTAAAATTGCTGTAGAAATTAATAAACTATGTGAAATAGGTGTGAACAGTGAGCTTTGCTACCAATATGAAGTATTTGGGGCTCTACAAAGATAAAATGAACAGAGGAGAATTAGAGCAAGATCTCACACAGGAATAATTGCTCAGTGAAGCAGTAGATGAAGTTCAATGTTCTGAAGTAAAGTGGGGGGTAAAACCCAGTCCTTGCTGTGTGCATACAGCAGCTGGCATGAAATTAGGTATTTCTTCTCAAGCATAATATTATTAAATCATTGCAGATAGATCATTGAAATCCTCAAAGTCCAGGTGTAATCAAACACAAGTAGAATTTAGAAAATTAAAAGGGAAATAAATAAAAATAGCAATAAAACAAATAAAATTAAAAACAAATAATAGCCAGGAGAATTACAAGAGGTTTAAATGTACTAAGACCAAAACAGTGTCTTTGTGAGACGTGACAGAGATAAGTCTTGGGTTGAGATCCAGCTGTGCAAGGCTCAGGGGAATGCTGAGTGCTCCATGATAACGCCCTTATTGTGGGTACTTCCCTCAGACTCCAAACCAGTGATTCCTGACACAGTCCCTGAGAAATGTGTTGCTTCCACCCAGACTTCAGTAGAGGTGGTAGCTTGCAGTGGAAGCCCATGTCCATGTTGGAGCAGGTTCCTGGCTCCACCTGTGGCCTTATGGAAAGAGGAGCCCACACTGGAGCAGGTTTGCTGGCAGGACCTGTGACCCCATGGGGGACCTGCACTGGAGAACTGAGAAACTGCATCTCATGGAAGAGATCCACATTACAGCAGTTTATGAAGAACTGCAGCCCATGGGAAGGATTCAGATTGAAGAAATTCATGGAAGATTGTCTCCTGTGAGAGGGACCTTGGGCTGGAGCATGGGAAGGGGTCCCCCCCTTGAGGAGGAAGAAGTGGCAGAAACAATGTGTGATGATCTGATTATAATCCCCATTCTCATCCCTGAGCACCACTGAGGGGAAGAAGGTAGAGAATCAGGAATAATTTAAGCTGGGAAGCAAAGATGAGTGGGACAAAGATAATATTAAGATTTGAGTTTACTTCTCATTATCCTACTCTGATACGATTAGCAACAAATTCAAGGAATTTCCCCAAGTGTTTTGCCCATGATGACAATTTTTGAGCGTCTCTTCCTCCGTTATCTCAACCCATGAGAGTTTCCTTATATTTTCTCTCTCCTGTCTGGTTGATAAGGGAAGTTGTAGAGAGGCTTTATTAGGCATCTAGCACACAGCCAATATCAAACTGCAACACAGACAAAAATGTTATCTGTTTAATCTGGAAAACTGAACTCAATGTGTGTGGTACTTTCCAGCTTACTAATTTCCACATACAGCTCTCTCCTGCAGTTTTTTGATTAATTCTAAAATCGCTCAACTTCTAATATGAAAAATTCAGTTTTAACAAATAAGGAGTTTATTTGTTTGGGGATTTTTTTTTTTTTTTAAGAGTGAGGGGAATAGGAGGGTATTTTCAAGATCTTTTTAAAATCTTTTTCCTCCTTATAGAGGAAACCCATATGTAATTTTGTGGTTTGTTTTATTTTTCAGGGAGTCAGGGACAGGTGGTATTTTCCCAAGTATGTCCAGCTAATTTATGCATACCCATGGCAGAAAAGTACGTTTTGTATTTTCTTACAAATCAGAATTGTTTTCCTACATGTAATGGATTACATCATCTATCATGAGCAAATAACAGCTGAGATCTGTAGTTCCTGTGCAGACTCACACCACATAATTATTTATGCTGCAGGTTGCTGTTCTGTGTTACAAACATCTTTACAGTCTTCACTCAGTGTTGAGGCTTAACATAATGGATTTCATATACTTTCTTTTTCAGAAGAAATGCAAGGAAAAACATGCAAGTGATAAATGTGTCAGACTTGAATATAATTTTTTTCAGTAGTTTCTCACCATATGTAAAGCTGTTCTCAGTCTTTTCCAGTTTTGGAGTACCACGGTCACCAACAGTTCAGTTGTTGTCCCTCCTACATATTGTTGCATATGGATCATATGTCACATTGCATTTCATGCCCAATTCATGGGGAAATTTTAAAACATAAAAACTGATTTCACTTCAGAATTTTTATAATTCCCAAATTTTGTCAATCCATTCAATTTTACATTGATATAATTACCTACTCAAAAATGATAAACAATTGCAACAGTTATGTTTCTCAATCTCTGATGCTGGTCTTTTTATGAGGTTTTATAGGAAAAGGCCTCTTTATTTCTGAGTTGTATAATTTGTTACAATCCTCAGATTCTGTTGTAGGTTTTAGGACAGCACTACAATAGCTATCTGCAGTGTGTATCTAAAATGCACAGATTTGAGGCAAAAGGTAGCCTTAAGACAAATAGGTAACCAGAAAAATTGTTTATAATGGGATATCCATTAACTCTTCAGGACTTATAAAATGTCTAAGAATGTCAACAAAGACAGAAGCCCACTGTTAAAAAAAAACAGTATTTACTCCAGTGTGTTACTCTGAAAAAACAATTTTTACCCAGACAGAAAAACTCAAGAATTGTGGGATATCTACTATGTTAGATAAACAGACAGCTACTCTTGAATGGACTTTCTTAGAGAAGAAATTGTAGAAGATTTTAGAAAAGCTTGTCAAGATAAACAGATTAAGGAAATTAAAATTATGATTGATTTAATAAAAAAATAATATTTTCAGTTTAGATTAATTTACATTTATGATATGATATCCATAACAGACCAAACACTGCTTTACAGTTTTTTCCTACACTAGAATGTAAAGTCCTACTTGTATTATTAAAACGTATATATATTTTCATCCTATTTGTGACTCAGTTAGATCTTTACTGAAGATCAAAATTATCAAAAGTGCATCAAATAGTTGTTGTAGATGATATTTTATAGCTATTGAAATCCTGTTCTTTGTTCTAAATTTACGAAATCTGCATAGAGCTGGAAGTGTACACATAGACTCTCCCATGTGGTTGTAAGAATGTGCTAAAAATGTGCGAGAAATCCAACAGATGTGGTATTCAATTGCTCATCCTATTATCCCAATGAGTGTAAATGCTTTTTACAGAATGTAGCAGGAAAATGACCCAATTTAGCTGAAAAAATCTTAAAAATCTTAAAATTATTATAAGGTTTGTTTACTTTTGTCAGCTATCCTGTCACTAGTCTTCTTTCTTTTAAGTTAGTAACCTTCTCCATACATACAAAACACACACATGTGAAATAACTATAAAAATAAAACACATTCCTCCTATATTAAAAAAACCCACAAATCATAAGAGGCAGATAAGGTCTATACATGTAAACTTTTATTGTATAAATTCAAAACTATAATACAAAAAAACAGTATTGCTTTTTATCTGCTCATTCCTGGTACCTCTATTTTAGAAATGTCTTCAGCTTATTTTTCTGGACATGGCACTCACTGACAGATCAGCTGGGCAGTAAGATCTTTTGGGATTCAGAAAACACAGTTAATAGAATCTATATTCCTAGAGACTGTATAAAATAACAAAATGTGTTATACTCTCCAGTAGCAGTCAAAGTTAAAGACATTTTGAGCCATAATGTCAGCAGCAGTATCATCCTGTTATTTTAACAGGGTATGAGCTGAATAACTTCCAGTCATGTACTATAATTTGAAGACCTGTTAAAATTTCTTTCATGGTTGAGTGCCCTAGAAAACACAAAAGTAAACAGGAGGGATGATTTTTATCACATGAAAGGAATAAATTGGTTAGTGTTTAAATATTTCCATGTTTCAAGATACACATTTAAGGTTTATGGGTCTCAAAAGTCTACTGTAAAATTTTCTATTACCATTTTTTTTCCTTTTTGTTTTCTTCTTTTAGGTTGTAAGAATGGAGAAGAATGGAAGAAAGGAAGAGATCTATTTGATCTATGTTTAAGATTAGGTGGGTGTGGATGAACAGAAGATTCATTGCTAGAAGTCAAACCGGACACAAATATCTGGCTTTCAAGTTTAAACAAGTTAGAAATATTGCTCTTGGCCCTCTGTGTGGCCTTTATGTTTTGTTGTTATTTCATATCATCATTAAGCTGAATGATCTTCCATTGTAATATATTCTGAACTGAGAAAAGATAATTACAAGTTTATTAAAATACATGTAGTATCAGTTTTACAGAGGGATTAAATTAATTTTGGACATGTGTGCAAAAAGAGGCCAAGCTGAGGGTTAATATCACATGAAATTTGTTCATATTCTTGTTTTGTGACCCTCTGTACCAAGGATTCTTCCTATTATTATCAAGGAAAAAAATTCAGCACATAAAAAATGGACAAAAGGGGGCACATTTTCAAGAGTAGCAGGGAGAGCAGCCCTGAAGTATGAAAAGGGAGAAAAAAGCCAAAAAACCAAAGCCAGAAAGTATAATCTTATCTGAAACCTGTGAGTAACTTAATAAAATTACTTAATTGCTTAGTAAACATCTCAAGCATAGGAAAAGACTGCATAAACTTATGTATTAGGAAGCAGTGGGTAGAGAATAAGATATTTTATTTTCATTTTAATTGTTTGAATACTTGCTTGCATACATATAAAAGCCGTTAACTGATCTGGGACTTTTGGAATTTAAATCAGACATATTTTTTTATCCAGGCATTTATTAGCTTATGTGTCTCAATATCTTGATTGTCCTGTCAGATCCTCAAGCCTGAAGCAAGCACATACACCTATGCACTTTCACCAGCTTTAAAAAAAGAAATTAAATAAATAAATGGATAAATAAATAAATATCAGAAGCACTTTGAAATCTCTTTCATTTTCTTCCAAATCCATTTTTGACTTAATCCAGTTCAAAAGAAAATGTCTTTCCAGAGGGCATTTAGCAAAGTGCCTTGGCTGTAGAAAAGACCTCTCACGCTCCATTGTTCTCCATTTTGGAAAACACTTAATGTATTGCTTCTATTTGTGCCTGGCTTTTGTTTATTTCTTGACACTGGGGTAATATACTGAGTGTTCATTCCCCTTAGCCTGCTTTTCTGCCATTTTTAAAAGGCCAACTACTGTTAGTAGCTATTACAGATGTTATTTGGGTTGCATTGGGCATTGCTAATGAAAACCGTTGCATTACAATGTTTTTGACATTTCTGGCAGAGCACATTGAACAAAAGCTTATTTTAAACAACTAATAAAAATATCCATTTTTTCCCTTTAAATTTGTATAATGACTTTCCATTCACTGTGTTTTTTAAAATTATTTTAGCGTTTTTGTTTTGTTGTTGGTTTTTTTTTACTGAAGTAAAGGTCTTTGCTAAGATTAAGCTTTATTCTACATTTTAGTTCATGAGTTGTATTTAACTCCCAGCCTTTTAACAGCAAACATACTTTCTAGCAAGTTTCTAAATCCATTTCTCTGAGACAGTTCTAATATGTTGGTTCTACTTGTTGATACAAATAAGCTGCTGAATAGTTCATTGCATTACTTTCTCTACAGGTGGGTTATATGTCCATTATATTGTGTGTATATTATACCTGTGGCTCACAAAGTCTAGCACCCACTATGTCATTATTTTTGTTCAAATACAGTAGTAATCAGGTTTTTTATTCTCTTCCCATTCCTGCAACATATACAGTGTGTCAAAGCTGGAAAACTGTTTCCAGAACTTCCAGCACTGTTAGTCATTGGATAATGCTATTTCTGACAGCTACAGCCCTTAACTGGTGAAAAAAATTATATAGCTAAAAAGCTAATATAAAACATGCTATAACAAATTTATATGAATATATAGATTAAACAGAGATTTTTTAATCCCAAAATCAGGGAAGTTTGGAGTGGGGCTAAATTAAGCATTAAGGATTTATTATGCAAAGAATTTGCTGCAAAAAATGTCAATTCTTTAAAGAAGTGTTGAGCTGAGTGTAAGGGACAAGCTTTGGGGCATAAAGCCATTTAATCTATTGTGACAAAGCAGGAAAAGAACTTCTTAAGCAACAAAAGGCCAGACCACAGGTTTGGCATTTCAGGATAAGAAGCTAAGGATAACATTTCCCACTTCAGAACTTTGCCCTTTTGATTCATAAGAGCTCTTTTTTTTTTTTTTTCACGACAGTANTTTTGTTTCACGACAGTAAAGTTCAATGCAAGCCAGGGGGAGATGTTACCACTTTTCAGGTGCTAATGTAGTCACACACTTGTATTTGTGATTAGTAACCTCTCAAAGATTTGTTTCAGTATAATGGTTTTCTAAGATTAGTTAAGACTAATTTAATTTCTTGATTACTACCTAAATTAATGCTTCTGTCCCAAGGAGGATGTCTTACACTGCTTAAAAATTACTGGAGAATTTCTCTTCTTTTACATGCACACATTCAACACTGCAATAACAATATGCTACTTTACGAAATTAGCACAACGTTACTTCATAATCCCTTTTTTAATTCCAATCTCCAAACTTCTATATAATACTTAATCAGTATAGAAAATGTTACAGGAAAATATAGAGTTCCCATTTTCAAAATCCTATTTCAAGGAAAATGTGATCTATACCCTTACAGTCTTATAGATATGGAAATAACTTTGCAGTCTAATAGAAAGACGACTTGATTGAGATCTAAACTGCTTACAGGCTCCTATGCAGTTTCACATTTTGTCTAACAACACCACAGAAAAAAGAGCAACAGCAAAAAGTCCTTGCTTAAACCTGTGTTCTTTCCAGTGTTATTCACACCACGAAAAAATCTTTATGTTTTTAAAAACACTTGAGCATTCAGTCTCTCACTGTCTAACATCTTTGTTGACTCACTTGTTGTATTTTCAGCCTTCATGTCTACATTTCTTTCATTCGTGTTTGCCTAGCAGGCATATGCCCACACCCCCACCTCTCTCACAAGGAGCTAGCTTGTGCCTGGTGTATTCCAGCAGTTGTGGAAGCTTTGGGAATAGCTCTGATGGAAATGGCTGTGATAAAAAAAGACTCTTTTTACTACACAAAACTCATATTCTATCACAATATATTTAGAAAATCTCTCATTTGAAAACCATTTCACTTGCATTTGAATATATAAATTAACTGTGAATAAAAAGGGAGCTTTTGTTTTTCCGTTAATGTCAATGCACAATGATAGGAAAAGAGGCAACCTCTTGAGTTCAAATAGAGACTCTGTACCAAGATACATAACTCAGTAATATGAATCATTGAGTTAAATATAGTACAGAAAGTTGTGTATCTCTGTGTCTAAGGTCTGAAGAGTTAATGGAATAATGGTAAAAGTCTAAAGGCAGCTTCGTTATGCAAGTTGGTCTAGGATGAATTTAATCTAAAACTTTTTTAAGACAAGAGTTATTGACCTGATTCTTCAATACCCCACAGACTTTTCTCTAAAGCTTAGTTTCTCTATTACCTTTTGAAGTTGTTGAAGGATAGGTGAGCAATTTGCACTACCAACAGCCTAATTAGGAAGAATGATGTCCCTTGGGACAAGAAAACCTTCTTCATATTCAATCATCCAGTCCAAAAATATACAAGGTGGGGTAATGAGTCTTAAAAATGCCAATTTAGTGAGTTTCTAATCACAGATACTTCATCAGCTGACAAAATAAAAACCTCAGTAGGTATAGTACTTCAAAATCTCGGACAATTTACATGTAATTTCAAGAATCAGCAGGGATACACAGCTGGATAAAAATAAAAAGCTTGCTGTAATTGAAAATTGCCTTGCAGCTTGTTTGTGATTAAAATGAAGTTTGGTTCCTTGAAATCTTGTTTAGCAATTAAATCTGTTTTACTTAGGCAATGAAATATTGTCTATTGTCCTTGAATGATTAAACCAGCACAGGCATGCTTTAATATTTCTTGCTAATTGAACATGTGTGCATACAGAAAATTTCTAAAGTCCATGTTCAACAACTTGGCTCTTATTTGAACATATCCAAGCAATTGTGTCTCTCGCTAGAAGCTGTGGTCATCTATATTATTTATAAATAATCTCAGTGACAGACTCCTGTGTTTTGCACAAAAAAACCAAAAAAAAATCTGCACTCTACATTAAGCATAGAAGTTATCTCCAAATGCCAGGGTGATAGCCTTTCATACAATATGACTGAGTTTAGTTTGACTTAAATTTAGAGTTAACCTATAATAAGAGTCTTTGTTTTGATTTTCAATTTTTGTGTAAGTATGTTTGGTGTGTTGAATAGATCAAAAAGTGTAAGAACTGATTCTCTTACAATAAAACAGACTTCAAGAGACTTCAAGTATTTTGTTTGCTTATTTGTTTGTTTTATTAAATGATTTTATTAGTTTTTGAGTTAAAATAATATTAAAAACAATTGCAAGTTAAACTTGAGATATTATAATTCTTCAAGCCATTTTCAGCATAAGGATTATTTGTTTTGTTCCTTTTTGTTTTACAGTCAGATGTAATGAGTCCCCAGTCCTCCCTAGGTTTACATAGGAGGGATAAAAATTGAATTAATAAGGTAAAAAATTAAATAATAATTACAATTATTGAATCAGAAAGAAAATATTTGTAGCATTATAAAAACAAAACCCTGCAAAAGCCACAGGGAAATTAATAATGTAACATTATCCTCAGCAGATAAATCACCTTCCATATGCATATCCTGTCCTAAAATATGCAGATAGACATACTCATACTCCAATGTTAATTTGATTATTTTTCTTATGTGCATTTTTTCATAATTCATAATTTCATAATTATTACTTAGCTAATACAAGAATTTTAATAAGATTTATATTCACAAGATAGAAATAATATTAGAACAATTTAAAGTATTTAAATTTGTAATTGAATTAGCAGATAAAAAGTTATGTTTTTTCAACCTTTTGTTTAAATCCATTTCTAGGATGTATTTAGCTCCAGATAATTGACATATCATTCTAATATTTCTTCAGTGTAGATGAACCAAAATATCAACCCATAAAGGAGAGTTTCCTGGCAAATATTGACCTAAAGTATTGCTACACTGTCTGAAATAATTAAAATGGCCTGAGAGGACAAGGCAGTGTTTGCAACTTAAAAACAGTGAATTTTCACTCCAAACTTGGA
>VZTB01003119.1:374801-435145 GCA_013397245.1 Thryothorus ludovicianus | reverse complement strand
TAAAAGACATACAATTAACAAATTAAAAAGACATTGCAATTATACTGCAATGATTATTAGTAAATTCATATTAATACTATGTAATTAATATTAATAGGGATTAATAAAACCAACCAAACATCACTTTTTTTATTAAACTTTAACCTGGAATTCAAAATGATTGAATTTTATCGAAACAGATAAGTATATTTATCTGTAAATTCTTCTTCAAATTCTATACAACTCATTTAAATTCATAATTGATGAATGAAGACTAATGAAGATTAATCCTATTAGAATTTTATAAAATATTAATAATTTTTTCTTAATAATTGCTTCATGGGCACATGAATAAAGTAAATTCCTTTGTAAGATAAGAAACAAAAAAAATGTTCACATTACTACTGTAAATCTAGGGTGTGGAATACATTATTGTTTTCCACAATTATATTGAACAAGTAAATTATGCTGTTTATGTCTTCGTGTGTATGTTTGTATTTACACACACATTTCTGAGACAGACAGACAGAACCATAAAAAATATTAAAAAGCTGACTGCTGTGATTTTCCATAAGGATGCATTTTTAGATACCTACATTGTATGCAAATATGCATTTACATACACATATAACTGTAGTTTCTTTATAGAGTTTATTTAGCTTTTATGTTGAGAATTGCAAAACAAAATGAGAAAGAAAAAGAAATACACCAAGAAAACACTGTAGAACAATAAAGGATAACATCTTACAACATATTCTTTCAAAAAGACATGTTGAAAAACTCAGAACATTTCATTTACTGTTGTCAAAATTGAGCAAGAGCCACTAAAGAAGTTTACAAAATAAAGGATTTAAGAGAGCACTTGTCTGCATTTTTTTGCTGAAGAGAATTGTATAATTGATAGAACTGTCCCTATTATAGATTCATAATGACATTTTTTAGATAGAGGATATGAGGTCTCACTATTCCTATAGTAATTGACATCGATCTAATTTCACTTCTAATAGAATGGAATTAAAATAAATTTCATCAAAGTCCTATAAGTCATTTGGGTTTCAGTTTCTCTGATTTTTTTTTTCCTCTTCTTTTATCGCAGAATCAGGGATAAAAATCAGTGAATTCAGCCTCTCTAGTTTTCGGATGTCACACGTAGAAACATGACCTTAGAAAGAACCTCAGGAGGACTCTACTCCTACCTCTTGCTCAAAGCAGGTCAGTTGTGAGACCAGACCAGGTTGCCCAGGGTTTTGTTCAATCAGGTCTCAAAAACTCCCAAGCATGGAGGCTCCACCACCTTTCCACAGACATCTGTTCTAGTTCCTGACTGTCTTTATGAGGAAAAATGCCTCTCCTACGTACAGGGAAGATGTCTATTATTTAAACTTAAGGGCACTGTATCTTCCTGCCATGCACCACTGTGATGAGATTACTCCATTTTGCCTTCTGAAAGAGGTTATTGTTAGGTCCCTTCAAATTCAGCTCTTCTCCAGGTTGAGCCAGCTGCACCCTGCTGCCAGCTTGGTGGCTCCCTGCTGAACATACTCCAGCTAACCAATGTCTTTATTGAGTGGAAGCTCACCAAACTGACAGCCTAATGATCAATGAGGTGATGGGAATAACATTATTCTGAACATCCTGACCATGCTAGTGCAGTTCCAGTTTCTCCTGGCTTTTTGCACCCAGCCCACACTGCTGGCTCATGCCCAGCCTGCTGTCAAGCAGCATCCCCTTAGAGCCCTCCCTGCCAAGCTGCCCCCCAGGTGGTGTGGTCCCAGATCATACCATGCCCAGAGCAAGAACTGGCATTTGCTCTTGATTAATTTCATTACATTTCTGGCAGCCCATCCCTTCCCCATCTTCTCCAGGTCCCTCTGGTTTGCAGCTGCAGCAGAAAGTATCGACTGTTCTGTGTCACTTGATGCCATCTGCAAACTCAGTGAATGTTACATTCTCAGCTAATGCTCTTTGTTTAACAGCCATTCTGAGGAAAAAACTTACTTTTAAAGTAAGAATAGAAGTGAAGATTGTATCTGGCCATTGTTGTTTCATGTGCCTGTTTATGGGGAATTTACAGTTTGATCAGCATGGGGAATGATTTTATGATTATTTTTCTTGGAGAGTGTCACAGGGAAACTGGCTGTACATTAATTATTTTGTTATAAAATTCAATATGTTTGTATATTTTACAGAAGAGTCTTCTAAACATTAATCAGAAAACTATGTAGCAACATTATCTCTGATGAAAAGATGTCTTTTTACCCTGATGAGTCAATATTTAGGTTCAGGGATCAAATTTTTAATCATCTATTTCAGCATTTGAGTGGCACAAGTAATTCTGTTGCAGCTAAGTCTGTGTGTCTTTATCTCTATCTCTATCTCCATCATCTGTATCTGTATTGATATTTATCTATATCAGTGATTTAGATGTCAGTGTGACAAGAGTTTAGAAGACTGGTAACACAGGCCAGTCTTTGCCTTAAAGTGATGTTTTATTATTTCCATTCATTATCAATGCATTTCATGATAATGTTTGATTTTTATGAAGCTTGAATCACTATCATTACAAATACAAAACTGTCAATTCTTCAAAAAAAAATTTAAGAATAGCAATTTAGCCATGAGCTACTGTTGACATATGGTTAGTATTGATGTCTGTAGTCCTCGATAATGTTCAGTATGGAGGTCAAGGTGATCAGATTTGACAGTTCCTTTGCCAGAATGATTGGAGACGAAACAGACTTGTCTTCTTTCTTCTCCATTGGATTGAGTTTGACATTCTTGTGATGTTTCTCTCCCCTCTTGAAGGGGTGATCTCTGGTGTCCATGATACTTCTCTTGGTTTGAATTCACTTGAATTAGACAAATTGAAATAAGAGAACATTTTATGTCAGGCAAGAATCTCTTAATTTTTATTTAAGTGAATAGGTTTCTTATTAAATGATAAGTATAGATATTTGTATGGCACACCTATACTGTGCTATTTGGTCTGAATATATAATTCAGAGCCATTAAAAAGGAAAGCGCATACAAAAAAGAGGAGAAATATTTTTAACTTTGTGGTTCGGCACAGGTCACTGTGCTTTTCACTATGGATTCATGCCATTATCGAGCACCTTTCCTTTCTTGTCAGATTTGTGCTTGTTAAGTTTACAAAAGCTGTATGACACTGATGTATTCCTCCAGAGATACTGACAAGTACATGTTTTTTTCAACTACTCAAAAGTTAAAACATCTTACACTGCTGCATCCCGATGTGATATAGTGTCACTGATTTAAGCTTAAACATGTGAGGAGAGGTTTAGTAATCTGATTTCTGCTATCTTTTTCTTGCCAGATGGTGTAATAATGCCAGAATCAAAGGTAATTTAAATGGAAAATTTCAAAATTTAGAGTTAGGCATATATTCCTTCAGTATCTAAGATAATTCAAAAAATTTTCAGTAGGCTTATCACAGACAAAACCTTAAAAATTTAAAGTCCTGTAGCAAAGCTTTTTCCCTTTTGTCAGGCTTAGGGATATTTTCTGTACTCTAAATGTAGGGAAGTGTGCTACAAAGCCAACCATTCTCATCTTTTTTGTATGTCTTCCAGGGAGACAAGTCAAAAATAGGAATTTAAAAATTGAAGCTCTTGTCACTACTACCCTCAAGTCCATTCAGTTTTCGTCCTAAGCTTTTTCTTTTTCTTGAACTAAATTTTTGTCCATAATATGTCTTTACATATGTAGATAAATTTTAATCTGACAAAATTTTCTTGTTTTCAAGATAATCATTAATTGGATTAAGAATTAGATTTCTGTCAGTGTAGATGTAAATTAAGGTTCACCATTTGATTATTGGTCCTGGAATTAATACCAACTAAACAGTAGATAATCTTGTTGAATGTATATAAAACAGATTTAGACGTATGAAAAATAAACTTAGTTAATGGGTTTGAAGGTTGAAATCAAGCTAATATATCTCTTAAATTATTTTGAAAGTTTTGTCTGAAACTTTTTCAGGCATTAAGTACACTGCAGTTCCAGTTTAAGCATAAATGGAAATACAGCAGAAGGCTTTAAAGTACATTTTTAAGCACTTCAATGTGCATTCCCTAAATGTGAGGCAACTTCACTCTAAAAATCCCATTGAAATCAACACAAATTGGAGAGACAGAAAGGAGAAGAACAACAGAAATTTAATTCTAGAGACTTAAAATTTTAATTCCTTCCCACTGGTATTTCTTGTGTTTCAGGACTGGTCCAAGTGAGATAGTTTTTAAATATGGGATAAAGTATTAGAACACTTACAGAATAACATTTTTTCTAAATATTTTCCATAATAAATCTCTATAAGTTTTTTCTGCATTTATAAGAATATTTATGCCTAGTTCATAGAAAGAGACTATATATACTGACTTTTCATGTGAAATTATCTACAGTGAGAGAGGTCAGATTTTTTAACATTGTCCCAATACTGATTTAAAACAAGCATTCAGAGCAAAAGTGTCTTGTTTGTTGGCTTGAGCTGTTAATTAGATGAAATCCGAAGTCTCTAAGCAACATAAGCTCAGTCGCTCATAACTTTATTCTTTAGTGGTTGTAAGGTAATTCTTAATTCAGCTCATGAGGCTTTATCAGTGTTAATCTACTATTCCTTCAATTCAACTTGCAGTATACTGAGAAATTCTAATGTGTGTTAATTAACCTCTTGAGTATTGCAAATTCCAAGTAACCAGATGAATTCACCCAATATGTCTACCAGAACTCCACCAGTTACCCTTCANGTTTTTTTAATGACTTTTAGGATTGTGGAAACATTAGAACTATGATGAAATTATGATATTCAGTAAAAATGAAAATGAGGTTGCTGAGGTTATCTCAGATAATTCATGTAGAATTTTTCCGAAGTCAAGAACTAAAAAATTATTGATTTCAATGGAAATAAGTATATGTTGTAAAAAAACATTTTTCCACAATATTTTTCATAAGTTGCCTGTTTAAAAATAAAACTTAACATGAGATGCAGACAAGATTAATTTCAGATTATGTTTATTTTACAGGATCCAGACGTTTAGTGATAGAACTTGATTCACATGAAAGGCCTTATGTGTTTGTATTTTGTGCGGGGGGAAATAATTACACAGCTAGTACCACCTAAACACAAGGTGGGATATAATGACTGAAATCACCTTTGAATTAAGGTGGGAGACCTTAGGAGACCAAAGGAATGCAGAGATCAGAATGAAAACAAGGTGCCTGACAGATAATTAAAACATGGATTACAATTCCTCTGTACATATAGAAAAATGCACCTTATAAAAATCTTAAACTGAAATCATAGATAAGAACTAGACTGTTAACAAAAAAAGAAGTAATTGAAATAATTGTATAACAAGGCCATAAAACTTGTTGATCATTGCATTCTTACACAATAGTTTTCAGTATCACAGCTTGATTAGAAACATTTTTATCATAGGAGTATAGATGACACCTTTATTAAAATTTCAAGATCTCCTTGAATCCAGACCCCTAAGATAGTACAAATACAGATAAATACTGAAGTATTTAAGAGTTTGTGTTATCTGCATAATTACAGGACTGCAGGTCTTTATAGCAATAATGAAAATTAATGGAAATATATGTTTTCAACCATTCTTCCATGTAATTTCATTGTAGAAAATTTGAGCCATATTCCAGTGTTTCAATCAAAAAATACTTCTTAAAATAAGTAACCAAGTATTAATTTATCTTACTATACTATACAAATACAGCAACAAAAATTATAGACTGATGTGCTTTAACAAAATATTGCATCACATTACCAAGTTCAGAAAATATCACTGAAGAGATTTGTTCTAACAGGAACAGCATTAATAGATAGTTTACATGACAAATCATTTGTCATTTAGTATCTCTTTTATACTACTGGGTACCTTTGCAATTTTTCAAATTGATCAGAAGTTGCCATTTGCAACATTGATTGAGTTCTTAGGTACCAAAATCATTCCTATTCAACCTTTTCCTCCAGGAATATATTTGCCTAAAGGAAATAGAAAATCAATTTGCATTTTCTTAGACAACCTATATTATTTTTTATTCATATAAATCTTATGACACTATTTCACTGGTGTTTGGCGTTTTAGATTGCAGTAATCATAGTTTCTATTCTCATTAGAACTTTCTTGCATAATGAAAAAAAATAAAAAGAAAAAAGCTGCTGAGAACATATCCCTTGATAGTAAGAAATTACTGTTGAAAATGTTAAAACTCTACACTATAGGGAAGTGCTACATTAAAAAGAAAACTTGTAGAGAAATAAACAAGAATTGATTACAACTGAATTATCTTTTTCTTTCATTTTTATTTATATATTCCTTGTTGTGTTTGTATTAAAATCATGTTTATCTATGAATGACAAATTTGTTATGAGGTGTAAGATGTATAAACAGCTTTCTTTGAAGGCAATGTCTGCTATTGACAGATTTGTGACATTCCCTGGCATGACATATGCTGCCTTTCTTCATCAGTGTGTTGAAACTGATAGAAATATCAGAGTGCTCTGCCTACACCCAAAATGGCAGGAAAAAGAATATTATTGTTATTGGAGGAAATTATATTTAATTCTGTCACACACTGTCTGTATTGAAAGATTCCACAATTGCCAATTATTCTTTGTCTTTTAAAATTTCTTATTTCTTACACACTGTAGTTACAATGTTTCTTGGCACATAATCTGAACATAAACTTTTCCTTACATCAGTGGTACAATTTTTATGGCCTCCACAAAAGGATCATAAAGTGATGCAAACACAATCTTTTATATTATATTTTTAGTTATTAGCTAAATTATCAGTTTAGATACACTGTTCACTACTGAGTAATGATAGATGGAAAGGTAACAACTTCCTGGAAAAAAAAAAAAAAAATAATAGACTTGTATTTCTATTGAGTTATTGGGAAGATTCATGCTCTCTTTCTTTGTCTTCCTGGTCAGAAATGTGTACAAACAATTGCGTTCTCAGAAGATTGTAGTAAATAAATGCAAAAATAAGACTAAGAATGTCTCTCTAATCTCAAATGGAAAAGGAACGTACATTGATGTTATACTGGAGGCATTGTTACATCCATTTCACAGATTACAAAGTTGTCGTAAAAGGCTTCAAGTCAAGAATGTAATTAAGAAATTGTTCTGTTTCAGTCAATTTTGTCAGTAAATATTGTTTGACAATGTCATTTGCATGATATATATATATAAGCAATCCACAACATAATAAAAAAAGACTAAACACTAATAGTAACTTTGCCTCTGCATGTAAGTAAATAATTTTAATTATAAAAATGAAATGGTTTCTCTAATGACAGTTCTCACCTTAGGGACATAACATTAGGGAGAAAAGTAACAAAAAGTAACAGCTATTTACTGCTGCTCTATGCTACAACAAAATGGTCCCTTTTTAAAAACTTTCTAACTTCTTCCCGAAAACCAGTAATATTTCCAGACATGTCTTCAGAGGCTGGTAACCTGTAAACATTCAGAATGTAAAGTTTAGTTTAGTTTAGTTTAGCTTTAGTTTAGGTAAATTTCCCAGTTATATCTTAAATACATCTATTTTCACTTTATGCTCACTTTTCTTCCCATCCCTCAGTTTAAATACTTATGGCCCTCTCAAAAGGAATTAATCCTACAGTAAGTACACCCTTGTTACAGTGTGTATGCTTTCATTTTATCTTCAGACTTCTAGCTCTTGTAACTGTTCTTTGTGTCAAAGCTTGTTCAGATGATGTTTTTCTTCTTTCATGTGTACTATTGGTGTCGTGTGGAATTATCCTTAGTCACAGATTTTCAGATCCACTGAATATTCTGAGCTGGAAGGGACCCACAAGGATCATACATTCCAATCAGCTAACAAGATTCTTGCTGAAAAGTGTAGCAATTTGTCTATAATTTAGGGTCTACATTTTGATTGTCTTGACTATTCCTTGCATACTTCATTCTTATTTTCCTCCCTGTCCACTCCCTGCCCCTAACTTCAGACTTAAAAAGTACTATACAGCTTTTGTTGCTGGTTAGCCCATTTCCCCTTTATTAGTTCTCTTCTGATTCCAAATAAAATTCCTAATTGTGGCAATTTCTCTATTTTTGTCTGTGGATTCTTTTCTCCTAGATTAATTCCTCCTCATTTCATTTTGGCACAAATTTCAGAAGATCTTTTTGCAATTGTCTTTTTTCTTTTCTTCAGATAAAGTATTATTTAATTCCTTTAACAGTGCTTTTCATTTTGCATGTTTGCCATTTGGAAAATAGTCTTATTTTCAGCAGACTATAACAGTTTGGATTATAGACTTACCTCACCTTGCTGCACCTGTTCCCTTGCATTTAGCTTACATTTACTGTAATAGGCTGTCTTTTGTTAGCCAAGTATCTGTTAAAATTAATAAACAAGAGAATTTCACACGTCTCTCTGACTCTGTTTTAGTGAACCTGTATTTAATTAAGCATAAATTCCACTGGTTGAGCCTGGGAGGCAGTCATGAACAGTGATGGGTGATGCTTGAGGACTCTAAAGGAGCTGAAAAACTGCATCATTAGCAGCCTGTATCTACAACCCCAACTACACTCTCATAATATGCAAAATATGCACACAGTGGTATTCCAAGCTGCATGTATCCTCACACTGTAATAAAATGTTTCTATTTTTCTGCAGTGCTGGCGCACACTAGTTTCTTGAATACAAAGAACTGTGAAAACCAATGTAATGTTTGTTTTCTGAATCTCAATTAAGCGTGTGAAGAATTGAGTATTAATCATCCTAATAGGTTCAGGCAGATTGACTTCTTTAGGTGCTATAGGGTTTAATGCCCCAAAACATGCATTTTGTATCCAGGTTTTAATCCACTGAAATGCCTTCTCTCATGGATTGATATTCAAAGGTCTAACACATGACAGGCATAATTTTTTATTACATTATAGATTCTGGTTATGATATATCTTACATACTCCTCTTTTTTTTTTTTTTTATGTTTTGTCTACTGCTGGGTAAATTAAATCAAGACTCTTGTTTTCCTATACCATCATTAGATGCAGTCATTTTAACTTGAAGCAGTTAATATGTTTCTGCTTCAAATTTACTGTTTTCTCTACCTAACTTCATTTTGTTGAGACAGTATTTCCTGACCTTTTCCTAATATGAAATCTAAACTTTAAACTCTCTTCAAGGATTTGATGACATGGCTCTGAGACCTTGAGCTATTGTGGTAATACAGCCTAGAAAGCAGAGATCAAAACTGGCAATTTTATTTAGGATATCTACCCACATGTACCCAAAATATGGTTGACTACATAAGATGAAAAGAAATATCTGAGGAGAAAACAATAGAGAATGAGTCGTTAATTTTCTTTGTGCTTTATGTATTCTAATAAAGTCAGGGGTAATTGCTATTAGATTTGTAGGACTAATACTCCAAGATGCAGAATAATCCCTTTGCCACACTCTACTAAATATGTTTTAAAAATCAATAAAAACATTATGTAGTTCCCTCATCTTTATGCTCAAGTAATTTCTCAGTTAGTTGTCATAGAGTAAACATCTGCTTGAATCTCCTTGGCACAAACCCCCACTTGTTATTCTGCCAGTTGATTCCTGATGTGTGGTTTGAGTCCTCATTGTAACACCCTTAGGAATCATTTTGTTAGCATAGCTTAACAGATGCACAGTATTTAATGCTGTGAGGTTTTGCTGGTTTTTTTGTTAATAGGTATTTCACAAAGACATAGACTAATATAGTTCTCCAAGTTTCATCAGATGTGACATATATATTTTAATCCTTACAGGGCACTGTCTTCTGGGACCTTTGTGTTACCAGATTATTGTTTTTAAGAGGAATTAAATCGTATCACCTATTCTATCTTTAGAGTTGTCTTCTGAGATTTATTCTATTGCAGTTGAGAAAATATTTATATTTTATTCTAAAATATTTCTCACCTTGTAAGCTTCCACTTTTCAGATGTTTTGCTGATCTTTTCTACAGTAATATCTATAGAAATAAATTTCTTCTAGTAATTTTCTATTTACAGAATCACAGAACAATTAAGTTGGGAAAGACCTCTAAGAACAGCCTATGACCAAACACTAGTATGTCATCTAGACCATGGCACTAAGTGCTATGTCCAGTCTTTCCTTTAACACCTCCAAGGATGGTGACTCCACCACCTCCCTGGAAAGTCCATTCCAATGCCTAATCGCCCTGTCTGTGAAGAATTTCTTCCTAATATCGAACCTGAACCTCCCTTAGTGCAGCTTAAGACAATATTCTGTCTTCCTGTCGCTTGTTACATATTAGAAAAGATCAACCTCCATCTGGCTACACCTTTCTTTCAGGTATTTGTAGAGAGTGACGATCTCCCCTGAGCCTCCCTTCCTCCAAGCTAAGTAACCCCAGCTCCCTCAGCTGCTCCTCACAGGACATGTGCTCCAGATCATTTCCCAGCTCCATTGCTCTTCTCTGGATCCTCTCCAGCACCCCAACATCCTTCCTTACGAGGGGATCAGAACTTGTCACAGGATTTGAGGTGTGATGTCATCAGTGCAGAGTACAGGGGAAGAATCACTTTCCTGGCCCTACGCGTCACACAATTTCAGACACAGTCCAGTGTTGGAGAATGGCTTGAACAAGACAGCGATTCATTAGAAATGCTGTGCAGGTGAAACTCTTGCTGATGAGGCAAGGACAAGTTGTTAGATTGCAACACCCATGGAGCAGAAAACAATGGGGTTTTAATGGAGCAAAAACAATGGGGCTTTGCCATTTCGCTTATGCCTTGCAATTATAACGGTATAGAAAGAAACATTGTAATTGTAGTTTCCTGAGATCAAGGATGGACCCTGGATAGAAAACTGTTAGGCCAGAAGCCATATGCAAATCATAGGCATCAAGAAATAACCAATCTGCTTATAGCAACTATGAGTATCTAACCAATCATATTAAGACAGTTGTTTATGCAAATAACTGGGATCAAGAATTAACCAATTAACACAAAAGAAACTCACTAACCAATCAAAACATGACTGTATTCAATCCTAAGAAAACCTATAAAAGAGCAATGTAAAATCTAATAAATCGGAGCTGCATTTCAACCATACTGGTTGTCTGCATGTCTTCCCTCCTCGCTGACGGCAGTCCAGGATGCCACTGAACTTCTTGGCCACCTGGGCACACCCTGGCTCATGTACAGCCAGCTGTCAAACCACATTTCTAGGTCCTTTTCCGCTGGGCCACTTTCCAGCCTCTCCCTCTAGCCTGTATTCACTCATAATGTTAAAATTCATCATGTTAAAAAATTACTAAATTGAAGAATCAGATGTTTCCCTTAAAGAAAGAGAAAAATTTGTTTCTTTAACGTTTTATCTATGTTTTGTTTTTTTTTTAAAGTCTGCTTTGTTGCAAGGAAATATTACAACACTCTGCATGAAAAAAATATTCTTAGGAAAAAATCGATTTTAGCTCATTATATATGTGCAATATATATGTAAATTTCGGTCTATTGAAAATAACAGGCATGTCAACACCCATGGACATCATTAATGTGCACTGGCCATACGCATCTAATGTATAAGGTCTTGTTTTCCTCCATTAAGATGTTTTAAGAAGTTTCATGTTGAAACCCACAAGGATATTAAAAACTACTTTTTCCCCCTCTTATTAGGACTCCTCCTAATTCAGATTCATAGCTTCTCATGAGCAAAAGTCAACAGATTTTGAAAGAGGGACACAATAGCACTCCAGTGTCAAACAGCTTCACTGTCAGAGAAATAGAATTTTCAAAGTAAATGTACTGACTGTGATGGAATTTGAACTATGATTCCAGGCATCTGCTTTCCTCATCAGACCAATTATCTTATGTCATTCAAAGAATTACAGTCAACATGCTCTTCAGAGGCAACATGTGCCACTGCACTATGGAGACTGCATTTATCTTGTTGAAATTGGATAAACTACTGAAGTACTGGTTTTTATTTATTAATTTGTGCAAATAATTTATGAAATATATCTTTCTCAGTTAAAAAGCTTTAGAGTATTACTCAGACTATTAAATTTCATTATCTCAGATAAGAATGGTGGTTTGGGGCAATAACTCATCTGTTGTCCTGAGATCACACTTTTATAATAATAATTCCTCTATCAGTTACTTAACTGGTAAGAACATATGAACATGAAAACATGCTTAACTATAGTTTTAGGATTCTGGGCATTATGGTACAAGTATCTTGGGCTTGGATTGTCTTATGTATTTTAGCACAACTGTGTTCACAAAAATTTGAATGTGTGATGCATCGCTGACTGAGTCAAGAACTCAACAGTTCTGAATCATTACAACCGACACAATGGAAACTAATTGTTTCATAGCTCAAAAGATATACACAGGCATAATTATAAATAGGAGAATGTTAAATGAGATGAAGCTCCCTACATTATTACTAATGATCACTTCTAGAAGAAGGAAATCCTTCATTATATGCATCTTTGCTCTTGAAATTAAGTTCATTCAGATACCATTTGAAATGACAGCGGAGGTGAAAGCTTTAAGTAGTCATTTTAGCTTATTGTGCAAGTTAATGAATGTCTCCTGATTTAGTCCATATTTTTAGTTTCTCATCATGCAAAAAAAGGAATAAAAGTACCTGCAATAATTGCACAGAGTATATTATTTACCTTGTTAGCCTGAAAAATCATCAGGGAGAATGTGTTTCCAAACCACAATGTCTGATGCCTGACTCAAAACAATTCACTCTAGAGGAAGTCTTAAAACACTTACAAATTTTCTCAGTACTGTAATTTTTCATATTGGGGAAAATGGTCCTATCAAAAAGACTGTGGACATGGAGGTGTATGCATGCACGTCTTCTCAAAGATAGAATATCTTTATAGCTAGAGACATTTTATATAAGGTTTGTTTCTGGAAGTAATGTCAACATGCTGTAGACCCCTCTAAATGCTATTTCTACTACTGATTTCTGTGGTGGGAACACCCCTTTCCAAAGGATTACTAATACCAAGAATGGGATTACGCAGAATTGAACAGACTAATTTATTAACCCATTCTGCTTCTAGAATTAAAAGGTGTTGTAATTCAGGTTTATGTTCTAAAATCAATGAACTGTCATCTCATGATTTCAGTTGCAACATCATCTAGATATAAAGGTATATTATCTGATTATAAAAAGTCGGTATAATTAAATGCCAAAAGCTCATGCACCTGAAAGTGAATTTTTCCATCTCTCAAAGGATCTCCAATTCTTATACTTCTGCTTGTCAAATGAAAATCTGAAAACAAAATCAATTAGGTTTAAATTAATAATCACTTTCACTCCTGTCTTATTGAGTCTGTGGTCAGTATTTCCTAATGGTTGATGCCATTAAAACTAGGTTTAAAGAGTTGCTTAAGCTCTTTTACAGCTTTCCAGAAAACGAATTTTTTATGTATAATCTTAATCTTGTAGTCTCTGTTTTTTTTCAGTTTCCCATTTTTGTTATCTCCAGTGGTATACCATAGCAATTTATTATATTGTGCAAACATCCTGAAATAATTTGTATGCAAGTATTTGATTTAGTTTTGCAATTCTAGAAGTGCTATCACAGACTATCAATGCTTTTAGAAACAGGAAGAAATTTTGCCAGTCTTTTTACCTCACCTTACACTAATTTCATTCTAACATCAATATTCCAAACAAGATTTTATGCCTAACTGCATCATTTAAATTGAATAGTAAATCAAATAGATTATTTGTACATTGTAGTTATGAAGCTAAATTGTTCATTACCAATCAGCTACAAATACAAGGTAAATTTTCATTGATTTTTTGTTGCTGATGATTTTGTTTAAGTTAGTAACTTGTGTGTTTTTGTGTAAACAGTATTATATTGCATTTTAGTTCTTGTTCTTTTAACCTAAAAACAAGCTTAGAAGTTATTATGTGTCAAAACAAATAAACAAAGAAAACCAACCCCTAGAAAGTCAGGAAACAATTCTGACTAGCTGCAGAACTCAAAGCAATGTTATTCATGTTGATTCTTCTGATAAGATTACACACAGTTTTCAGATTTAATGTTTATAGAAGGATTCAAATATGATCGCAATATCAGACACTAAGTGTAGACAGTTCGGCGTCTGACATTACTGGAAAGTTTATGAATAATGTATTTTTAAACCGGTTTTGAGGTGTTTTACAACCTTTAGGAACCCTAAACAATAGAACTGTACTGACATCATGGATTGTCACCATGATGTGCTTATTGAATCAGCTGAGGTAGAGCTAATTTCTTTGGATATACGAACTATTTCTATATGTAGGAATTAAGCTATTTAGGACCTTCACATATTTTTCTCTTCTTTGTATGGAAATAATTTTAGACTGTGCTATAGATGCTTACTTAAAAGACAGCATAGAACTTTTTTATTGATCTATTTTTAAAAAAAAGTGAGTTGAATTCTTGGATATCTATTTAAGAGAGATTGGATGGATTGTTAAGCAGATGATACTGAAGGGTCAATAAAGAACTTCAGATGTCTTAAGGGTTTTATATGGCAAGAGTGAGAAACAGATTCTGGGGGAAAAACCAACAGTAGTCACTGCTATTCTATAGTGTTTAAAAGTTCTTGCTTCAAATTCTAAGCATGTATAATTTAATTTTATTCTTTGTGGTACACAGTTTAATCAAAGCATGCTGACCATGAGAAACATAAATGGAAGCACTCACAGTTTTCACAATTTATCAGTGTATTAAAATATAACATTTCCATTTGCTATTTTCTCTGCTACATAAAAAACCATTTTGCAATAGCAAATAATTTGTGAAAAAAAATCTCCATCATGACTTTGGAAATATTCTTTTAAAGTTCTGTTCAAACAAAAAACTATGGCAATCACTTGCAACAGCATATATTAAGGACATGTTTGAATATCTTATATTATGCTCATAGAACACTGCTTCAGGCGGGATAAAACCTTTCTGTAAATGCAGTTAAAATGTTTTATAGTGCAACATATACATATTCCTGAAATTATGTAGATCTCAAATCAACCTCATAAGGTTACCAGCAATGCCAACCTCTCAAAACTTTTTCTGTAGAACCTGTCCCCTAACAGAATCTTATATTAAATATACTCAGTATAAGCTGCTTTTAAAAAGTGTATAGATGAATCTCAGATAAAAGATAGTTAAATGAGACATCACTTGAAGAATTTAATTTTTAAAGTCCAGATGTTCATAGTGACAGATTTTTCATAACGTGGCTGGAGCATAACAGGAAAGGTATGTTACCAAACAAGTAATATTTATTTTAAAAGAAAGGTGCCCATGCAGAACTGAGGAAAGACATTGGAAATTTCTTCCAACTTCAGCATAATAGTGTTTGATCCCTATGTATGTGATTAATTCTTAGTTTTGTACTATAAACTGCTTAGTACAAATGCCAGAGATTAATGTAATTTTGTGTTAACTCTCTATATCTGTGCCAGCAAGTACTTTCCTGTTTACCTGTACCAGTGCTTAGTATGTAAGGCAGATATATTTGTTTTAAGAATAAAAATTTTGTGCCATACCAAAAATGATAAGTATTTAATAACCTAGCAAAATATTTAGGATATTCTCAAAGAGAAAAAAAATTAATTAGAAGATCCAGTACCATATAAAAAAAATATGAGAAATAGGAATGTTCCCCAAATTATAACCAGTGATCCTCAAAAGATCCCTCCTCATATCCAAAAAAGTACACAAAAATCTTTAGAATATCTGTATGTATTCAGGAAATGTAATGAATATGTATTAGTTTCATGAACATAGCCTGGTTTGTTAAGCTGCTGGGTGTGCATATCAGGTGGAGCAATTCCCCATGCACCCAGTGCTGCAATAAATTAATGTCAGATTTCTAAATTAATGAACTGGTTGGAGAGTTAATTTCCTGGTTTTTGGTCATAGGTACATGTAAAGGCTTTTTCCAGGAGACAAAAAATGGTTCCTAACCTTTATCAGTTATGACTAGAAAGAGAAAGATGTCTTGCAGAATACTCTCAAGAAGTATTATAAAGATATAAGCCATATTATCATAATGTAATAAGTGATATTCTTAAAAAGAATCTTGAAAGATATTTATGATTTTTCTTTTGCTTTTATTGGCAAAAGAAGCTCTGCAGAAAGGGTGGGAAGTAAGATCATGGTTATTTCTGTATCCTGATGAGAAAGCTGCCACGACAAATGGTGTTAAAAAATAGCTGTTTTAATAAGATACAATAAAAGGAGGACTATAGATAACAAGTAAATATTTCTTCAGATGGTGGGAATCTCACTTTTGCGCCACTCTGGATGCACCCTAAATAGGTCTTCCAATGGCATGTTGTACAGAATGGGTGGAGGGAGAAAGGTCATTTTTCATCGCTCCAGCTATTATAAAATTTCTTAAAATGAAAATATTCCATTATTATAAGCTGGTCTCATTTTTAGATAAAGGCAAGGTCATCAGATGGCATCATTGCCAGTAACAAGGGGAGATTGTCCACAGGCTTCTTTTTTCCAAGTTGTCTGAAGTTTTCCTGTGACCAAGTGATCTGTGCAGCAAAGGGCCACACTGAATGTGCAGCACAGCACAGGTCTGGGTTTAATCACTGTGTTTAGAGGCTGTAACATCAGCAGCTCTTATAAACAATGGTCTCCCAGTCAGGACCAGTGAAATTCACCCCTTGATCCACATGCAGCTGACTCTTACCAAAGATATTATAAGATATTATAAGTTAGAAATTGTATCAATATACAGATACAGACTTCTCATGCCCTAAGTACAGCCCCAATAGAGCAGATATAGACAGATCAAGTTCATTTACTCTTTAAATACAATGTTTTCTGCATGGATCCCAGTGCAGTATCATTGCATTGAAACAGTAAATTAATTTACCATTTCTGACAGATCTGCTCATTGAATGTGCTGGGTTTGGCTGTGATTATTTTCTACACTGTGGCTAGTGTGTGGCTCTGTTTTCTCTCTGATGACTGAGCATGCCTCTCTGAATAAAGAAATACTGTGTGTTGTTTCATGATTCTATGATTTCAGTTAAACTGAGGAATAGATACTGATATCAGACAGGAAGTTTATTGAATCAAAGTGAAAATCTAGAAACAAATAACACTTTATATTTTTCCCATCTCAGACTACAGTTGAGGATCTACAGTTACCTAACTACTAAGTTCTGATAACTGTAAAGTTGTTATAAATTATATTTTATAAAACATGCAGATTCATCCTTATACTACATAAATTCATATTAAAATAACGTCTAAAGTTTTCAGAAAGAGACACTGCCCATTAGTTATATAGTAGTTTGTACACATAGATAGTATCTATGTAGTCTGGTATAAACTTTTCTTTAATTATTCCCATTAAAGTTCTATTTGATCATTTTTAATCTCAGAGTACACCATAAGACTTTAGGTTGTTGAAAGGTTTATTGTGGCTTTACTTTAATTTCACTGCTAACAATGGTAAAACTCCCTCTGACTTCAATGTCAGATGAAAAGTCACTTGCCCTTAAAAAAATCCCTCACTTGATGTTAATACCTAAGTAAAAATCTCTTATTTCAGTATAATAATAATTTCAGTTAATTGCTACAGGTCATGCATTAAAACTACTGGCATGGATTCAAAGTTCTTGAGAATCTTTTTTCTCTAGGTCTTTGTTAAAAGTTGTGAAACTTCCCTAATTCCTCTACTCTTCTCCACAATGACTAAATGCAGCACTCTGCAGACATTTTTTTTTTCCTTATGGATTTCCTATGTGGTGGTTACTCTTTTGACATTTTACTATTAAGAGACAGTGCAGAAAGAGCTTGTGCTGTTCTTTTACTTAGGTAACATCATTTCTGTGTGTTGCTTATTTCTCCGTCAGTGCTCAATTTGTTTTTCATTTCAGGAGGTTTTGTCCCACTTCAACTCTTCCTAAATTTCTCTGCCTCTTGTAATTTCTATTATTTTTGTTTGTTGGCCATGAGTTTTGCCTGTAAAACTGATATTTGAGGCTGAGGAAACTATTTCAGCATGTATTCAGATTTTAATGATGCAGCTACACTGATGAATATCCTTGAGTAGCTACACTAAGTAATTTGGAGAGGATAACTTTCAGGTTATCTACAGATTAAACTACATCTGCTTAGAAGTTCACTTTTTGTTAGACAGATTTTGGGTATTACAACTTCAAAATCTCTGTGCTGTCTTAGAGTTTAATATTTAATTTCCATTGCTGTCTTTCAAAATCCAGAAATAAGCCGTGTGACATTTGTATTTTTTTAAGAGACATTTAAGAGTTTTTTTTTCTTCCAGTTTCTAAAAAAATAAAATTATTGGATGCAAATTCTCAAAGAAAGATCAATTATTTAATCTTTCTTCTAATTCTTATTGCCTCTCAAAACCACACAATTGCTATTAAATTTCTATTACAACTTGTTGGCCGTAAGTGGACTTTATAACTTAATTTTTTACTATAATCCTTTAATAAATAGTCTTCAAAAGTCCCATTATGGAAGTAACCAGCATCATGAGGTTATAATGCAATATTTCCTTTTTCAGTCATTGTTATTGCTCCTATTTGGTTTAGAAAGAATGCACTGTCATATGTACTGAATCTTCCCATATGCCAGAGTTCATCTTCACGTTATTTAGAGAATGTTTTGACTCAGATATTTAAATGATCAAGTAACCTTTTGTTAACTAATTTTATTAATTGTATCCAAACAAACTTAAGGAAAACATCTTTTTTAGTTCTACAACTTTAATTCAATATCCAAAGAAGAAAAAATAGACTGCTTTATAAAGGAGAATTAATTTTCTTTAGTCTGCTGGAGGAAAAAAAAAGCCTCTTAAAGCATATTTATTGCAGTTTGTCATTAAAAAAGCAAAAGCTAAACTTTGATATTTGAAAGTACCCAGGAAATCAAAAATTAAGACACTGATTTCTCAAAAGCTGCTCAATAAATGTTCCCTCCATTTATATCTGGCTACATTTTCAAGGACTTGTTTTGAAGACTACAGATCAAATGCAACTCTTACAGATAAAAAGCTTCAAAAATTCTCTGAATTTCACTTCAGTAGCTTTCATATTTCCATGTTTGCTTTTACTTTGGCATAAACATCTATGACAATTATCCTATTTAGAGAAATTTACTGTTACAGAAACAAAAAGTGAACACCAAACTTCAGGTGTTAATACACTTAAATGCAAGGATTTTCATAATGTAATATCTTCCAGATTTCAAAATACTAACAGAGGAATCATCTGCAAAATATTTGTTTTCTTATGTTTTCATTTCTACATAAAAATATAAAAAAAAAATTAAGTCCATCCTGTAATAAGTTATACAGTTTGCTTAGCAGATAACAGCTGTCTTATTTATGTTTCTTGCTGTCTGTACTTATGTTTTCTGTTTTATATCTCCTACTTACTGTAGAGGTGCACAAAGCATACCAGAGGTGACTCATGTGCCAAAGCTTCCCATATACTACATAATTATATTGTATAACAATATATGTATTTATTACTATGCCTCATGCATAAACATTTTAAAATATTACTTATTTAATTATTAATTTTAAAATATTTTAAATATTATGTTTTTTTAAAAAGTACCTCTCATTTAAAAGTTGTATTAGAAATACAGCTTATTGCTTTGGCAAGGACTTAGCCTTCAAATTCTACTGACTAGGATGGATGAATTTGACTTGGTAGCAACTATCCAGAAGTAGAAAAATATGCAAATATGTGGGGCTCTTTATGACACTAAGGGCTGTGTAATTACACTTGAAAGACCCTGAACCTCATATTCAGCCCACAGAAAGATAATCCTTTTCTCTCTTTACAGGAAGAAGACAGTTTCAGAACTCAATATTAGGAAATACCATATTTGGTATTAGGAAATATCAATATTTGGCAACTAGTTTTTAGAGTTACAGGGAAAGATGATCTAAGAATGGCAGAGAAGTTTATTTTCTATCATTTAGCAGCAGCAATAATTTTGATTACCCATTCATTTCGAAGCTGCATACAATGGTATGAGCTCTCTCAGAGTGGTTTGGTAGGTCTCAGGAGGTTATAAAAAGGTAGGTAGAAAGTATTCTGTGAGGCTGAGCATGTAAGTGGCAAAGAGGGTAGAAAACACCTTGAATGTGCCAAATACCGAGTAGAAAAACATGCATGTTTTGGGTTTTTTCCTTTTTTTTCCCACTCTTTTTTAATAAAGGGGCATTTAGGCATTGTCAGGGGCAGGATACTGCTAATGTGTGTGATTTATGGCCTAGGACATTATTGCTGTTATAGTCTCAGATTGTTAGGGCATTTCCAAAACATACTTTTTACACTGCCAGTGCTTAAGGTTTTATTCCCACTGCAACAAACTCTGAATCTCACAGTGCAAGACACACAAACTCAAAATCCTCTCCCTTTATTATCCTATAAATCTGCAGTGATTATAGAGGGGAAGAACAGTAAATACAGATTTCATAGTCTACTATGCCTTTTTAAAATCATATAATAAAAACCTTGATTAAAATGCTAAATTAAGATACTAAATGTAGCAGTTCAAAATATTTTGAAAAGATGAAAAGATAAGCTTATAAAAATCGTATTGTATGCTTATAGTCTTGATCCTTCTTTTCATTTTACTCAGTGATAATAATCTTCAGACTTCAACAGGAGCAGGATCAAACCTCTCAAGAGCAGTGGCATTTTGATGTATTACACTAATACATCACCCTATGCAGCTCCTTGATGATATATTGCCTCAGTGCTTTATCAAAGTGTCACTGCTCCCATGAAGGCGTAGCACCTTCCAGCAAAGCCCTGGGTACGAAGTTGTGTTGAAGAGGTTATGTTCTGTTATATGCTATGCAATACTAAGATATGCTTCATGCTGGTATAAGGAACAACATCAGAAAAAGAGAGATGAGGTTGCAGGATTAAGTGGCAGAGGTGGATACTCCCAGCAGTTAGACCAAATTCACACAAACAAGTTTCGATAGGACTTTGGGATGCTAATGTAATGCTATTTGAAAATTGTGTTCTTAACTTTTTTTATTTTCTAATATCTTGGTTTTTGGATTTGATAAAATACCTAAAATATGAAAAGCAGTGGTGAATATATTCCCACAAAAATGATGTGTAAGTAAAGGGGAATCTTTATATTTGGCTCAATTCCTTATCCTGAACCATCATCAAGACACTTATTGACTGGAAAGACAGGTGAAACTGACAAAATAATTTGATAAAATTATTAAATCTTCATCTCTGTTGTAAATACAGTGACAATTTTTTCAAATTGTTTCACTCATATTGTAAATAAAAATCTAAAAAGTTTAAAAGAACAAGTAAGATAAGCAGCAAAGATAGGGAAATCATTCAGTATAGCTCTAAGCATATTTCCATTGCATTGGAGGTACCAAATAAACCTCTAAATAATCACATAATGCTATAAAAAGCACAATCTACTAAAGCGAAAATAACATATTTGATGAAAGATGCATTTTAAATGTTTAATAGCATCCTCATTGTTACAATTCAGAATACAAAAGGGGGAAAGACAGTGATTAACAGTTTTTTCAAAGTTTCAGTCATCTGGACCATCATGTAAGACCTGATTCTTCCATCATGATGGACACTGATTTTTGCTTTATATGAGCGTATAAATCTGTTCATTCTGTTGTATGAAAATAATGCTACTAATGCCTTCAAAAAGAATACAGTAAAGTCTAAAAATAGATGAAAACTATATGATACTCTGCCTAGTACTGGCAATTTAGTTTAGATGTATGTCAGCTCTATTTGCTTGAGCATCATAAAAATCACTTTTTGGGATTAAGACAAATTTTTGCTCCTTGTATTTAGGACACCTCAAATATTTTGCTTACATATTAGGAATGTGTTCGAGTCTGTGTATTCAAGCTGCTTTTCCCAAGATATAATGTTCTCTAAAGGAAGCAAGACATAAACTGGATAAACTGTTAGAGGATAGATCTTGATTAAATCTTTTCTAAGAATACAGCTTAAAGATCTGCACCCAAGGGTCTTGGCCATCATTCAACAGTAACAGAAGAAATGCAAGTACAAGAAAAGCATGATACATTCTCTCATTTATGAAGATTTTCCTATAGATTTTCTTAAAAGTATAGTGTAATCCATGAAAAAGTATTTGTTATCCCAAAAATACTACTAGTAGGCTTGGATTTTTTAAACTATTTACACATTACTTGGAAAGAAGTCTAATAAAATGAAAAAAGTAATAATTTTTTATTATGTAAATGTTGCCGCCAGATTACCTTTTCTCTGCATTTGTAGAATTTTGCTAAGAAATATTGTTCTAATGACATTGTTCACAGTAGAGTTTAGGTATTATCCTCTTTTGTGTATATTGATGAACAATGGATGTAGACTAATTTTTTCAGACTTCATAGAATTATTTAATCACATTTTTCTTTTAATATCTGTTGTCTTACTTTCTAGCACTTATTGTTCATGTTTTTAAGAAGAGAAGTGAAAAGCCAATTATGAGACTTGTAAGAGTACAGGGTAACACTGTGATGTTGCATAAGACCATTATTTTTACTCTGCATCTCAGAGACATTCATGGAAATATGATGTGTTGAACTTTCCTAACTTTCTCTGAAATAGCCAAACTTGAGGGAACTAATGGTTTTATTACAATGAAATACAAAAAATATGATCTGTCAAAAATAGCAAGTTAGCCATTTGTGGGTAGACACATCACACAGTTGTTTTTTTTTTATATTTCATTACCTCAACACTAGATTTATAAACAAGTGAAAACTATGGAAAAATAAATAAATGGCATTTATGATGGGCTCTGTCAAGTCCAAATATGAGCTACCCTAGTGCACACTGTCATTTCATATTTAGTAAAATCAATTTCCTCTCTTTCTAAATACCAAATAAATAACATTATCATCCTCAATTTGTAGGATTTACTAATTTTTACTTGACATTTGTAACAAACAATACTGAATAACACTGATATATTTTATAGGTATAGTTAAATTGTCCTCCTTTTGCCATAGATCCATTATATTAGTTTATATTGGCCATTATTTGTTAGCAAGGTTCAGAAGTAGCCTAAAAGATCTTCCTATATTAACATAGCTACAAAAGCTAGTTCACTGAGTATGGCACAATAATCCATTAGATTGTAGTGTGTGTAAACTGTATTGCATATTATGATAAAAACTGATCTCAATTTTCAACTTTTTTTTAAAATTAGAATACTTGTGTAAGAGACAAAGATCTGAGTTGTCTCAAACACTGTTAAGACCCACTAAAGGATTCTGCCCACAGCAGCAAACTATGTAGAGAAGAAACAGCTCAAACCCTCTGAATCCCTCTGTGGATTCCTGGAATTTGGACTGTAAATTAAACCACCTGATGGGAACTTGAGACAGGATAAAGGTCCAAATATGTAAGGCCTAAGGACAGATAAGCAAGACCAGGGTAGAAAAATGTATCACTGCAAGAATCCACAAGGAAAGCCATCTCAGGACCTGTGCTGGAAATCAGCTCTGAATGGGTCTGCCAGGGGAACCATAACTCAGAGACTCAAAAGAAGAAAAATACTAGAATGGGAATACAAATGTATAAATAGTGAAAAGTTTTGAATGACTTTGAGTCCCTCATCACTGAGAAGCCCAGGGTAAAGAGTACCAAAGAAATGTCATCTGGATGCACTGGTGGTGACATCCTCATATTTAACCCGTCTCTCATTTTCTTCCTCTTCCTCCTCCTATCTTTCTCCTATCTCTTTCTATCTCTCTCTACCTCACATTTACTCTTAAATAAAATCTGCATTATTGACTTTGGCATATGATCTTGTTTGCACCCTAATTCGAGCAGAGGCATCTCTCAATAATTGGATCTTAACAACTGGATAACAGGGGAAGTGAGCCAACTGCTTTTCTTATCCTTTACCCAAACTTCTTTTCTCTTGCTCTTTCATTCTCTGAGTGGAAAGAAACTCCCCACTGCTACAAAATGTTATATATTCTGTTCTACCACAGGCCTTTCATTGCCACTGCACAGAAATTACAATTGCGTCTTACACTTCCTCTCGTTTTTGTACCATTTGTCTTCTGATTTTAAACCTGAGAAGAAAATAACACGACACAGTGTCTTTCTTCTACTAAATGTTTTTCAACTTGCTATGAATTTTTCATTATAAATGTCATTTTTATAGTAATAATTTTCTTGGTGCAATTTTATTTTTAAATTTAAAGTATAATAAAATAAAAATCATATTAAATTTTATTATATGGAAACAACCATTTATTTCTGAAAACCTATGAGTTAGATGCAGCAAGCAAACTGTCATGTTTGTGCAAAGATTATATTGACTTAGTCTGTTGAGAAATGACTTCATAAACGAAGGCTATTCAGACACTGAAACCAAAATAATTGTATAAATCAGATTCTGCAGAAATTGTTTTTCATTTGATCAGCTTAGGTTCCTGCATGTATCAAGACACCTGTGTCCAGACCATGACGTGGCCAGAGAGAGACAGAGAGAAAGGCACGGCACCAGTGGTGAGGGGCAGGCCATGGGATATCAGCACATTGGTGAACTTACACCTGACATTTCCCAGGTATGCCTCATAAGAAACACTACTTCAAAATTTTGCATTTTTGACAATCTCCTGCTAATGCTCACTTATCTGCAAAAAGATACCCCATTGCTTTCAGCTATCCAAGGGTGAGATCTGATTTACAAAAATTTTTTTGGTAAAGATAAAATTAATTCCTGTAAATATTTTCTCTACACATGTAAACTATAATGGACTAACAGTGACCTTCCCTTTCCCATTGACATGGTGGCTGTTTGCATATTTTCCCTCAGCCTACTTTTCACTTGAAAAAAGTAGTTGAGAAAGAAGGTCAGTATTTTGGGCTGTCAAGGTATGAAATGTAAGGATTATCTAATATAGGAAAAGAGCAAAATTTCTTTTTTTATATGTATAAAATAATTTGGATTTTATGAACCCAAGCTTTCAGACAACAGTGGTTTTAGATATTTATGTTTGTGTGCACACATAGATATCCTTTCTTATTAGGCTTGTGTAAAGTAATATCAGAACAACAATCATTGCTTCAAGTTATTCTAAAATATCTTTTTATTTAATGTAGAATCAGAGACTATAAAACCATAAACAGTCATACCCATAACTTCAATAATACAGGTGATAGTGTTTTCATGTATTTATTTCTATGTGACATAGGAATAGATATTTTGGAAAAGTCTAATTTAATTCCCTTAAAATATGTTATTAGCTCAGGGTAACTTTTCAATTCACTTAAAGGTGTAGCCACTAATAAAGGTATTCAAATCAGAAGATTTTATTTTTAGTGTTTGAAACCCTGATTTCTTTGCCTTACTTTTGTGTTGTGCTAATATCTTCCTACTTCGTAGGACTGGCAAAACTTCAGATGCAAATGTATTCTATTTTGCATGTAGTTCTTCTACATAATAAGAATCATGAAACACAAATGTTATACATAACTAGATGCACTTATTCATCAACATATTATTTAACAGTTAAAACCATTATTTAAAAATATCAGGCATTCTTCACAAAAATTCTGAAATATGTCTAGACATGTTTAGAAGGAACGTAAATTTCAAATTTCATTAGAAAAAGATCTTCAGAGATTAAAAAATATATAACTAGAATTTTTTTTCAACCTGATCTGACACTTCTCCTTTTTTTCTTTTTCTGAACGTCTTGCCCCATTAGATCTTCCCAAAGTCTTCATATGTTTACATGTTGGTAGAGTTTCTGCCTTGTGTAATAAAGGTCCTTTTCTGCTACAGACCTTGACCAGAAAAATGTAATCTTTTTGAAAATTTTTATCAACAATTGACAATATTTTTCTGGATTTACTGTTTGTAGAGCCAATTTCTAACTTACCATATTAAAAGAAGGATGAAGATGACTACATTTATTGTCTCATTGTCTGCTCTTACACATATCCTGACCATTTATTTTAGGATGTTTTGGGAACTGTTGTCCATAATTATTTTGTGAGTTCATTGTCTAAGGCAGATAGACTAAAATCCCACAAACCCCCATCAAAATTCCTTAAGAGCAGGTGGATAATTAATGCAACAAAACACACAAGAAAAGAGTATGAAATGGGAAAACAGATATTAGTACATGCAAAATAGATAAACAGATACTAAATTAATGAAGTGATATATAATCTAAGAGACTGTCTTGCCTGTCGATTCTTTACTCTAACTTTTGTGGCTATACAATATTCCCATAGCAACGTTTTATGATACAACAAATATAGATTAATAACTTAAGGGGAAATAGGCAGAGCATGAAGATTAACTTGAAAGAGAAATAATACTTTCACACAAATGTGGTTAGTACACTAACAAAAATAGGAAAAAAATTAAAAATATGGGGATCATGGTTCTGAGTTTTATGCTTTCCTAATAATTCTTCTTATTTTGACTCAAAAATTCTTGGGGTTTAGAATTTGCAGTGCATCTTCGATTTATGAAGAGGTAACTGTCTGTTGTAACAATGAGCATAAAATGGATATTTATATATGGAAAATCTAAGCTCCGGCATTTGCTACTAAACAAAATGGCTAAGCCCATGGAGTCTGCTGCTTTGCATCCCTAATTAAGAAACATAAACTAGTCTGGCAATGTCATATAATTTTTTGAAGAATCTAAACAAATCATAAGCATACAACCTTTTCTATGTTGTGACCTGCTGATGTCTGGTACCCTGAATTTTTTTTTCTCTTGTCATCTCAAACTTCATCCCTTCTTTGAAAAGACTGAACAAGAAATACTTTTAATGATTCTTTATGATATTTCAGAGTATATGCAGAGGACCAAAAGCTTTAAATATGTGAAACTTCAGGGAAATAATATTATAATGGAAATAATTATTCAAATTTATTTCTATATGAAATTATGTTTAAAACATGAACATAGTTGTATCATTTTACCTTGAGTGGAGTTTAGAAATGTCTCTCTCAAAATCTGCTAAGTTCTAGTTTGTGGGACTGGTTCCTGATATATTTCATAAAACAGAATAATCAAAAATAACCCAAAAATCTAGATATCAAGAAGCTGTGAAACCAATGGATTCTACACTGTATGTGCTATTTTTCCTATTCCAGTCCTTGTGTTAGATTTGAAAGGGAATTCATAATCATGCAACTGCAGTATACATTTTTATTTACTACTCTTCCTACTCTTTTTCTTCCTTTACTAATCTAGTTTAGAAATTCAGGGGCTATTTAGATGAATATTTACAACACAAAATAATCAGTGTCCTTCCATGGAAATACAGTTTTCATTATGAAAACACATTACTGTGTTAAATCCTACTAAAAAGTAGTGGAGTACAATTTCCAAAGATCAGTAAGTTATTATTACTTGAATTTCTCCCGACATTTTTTCCATTTAATCAGGTCAGAAATAAGCAGTACCTATTCAAAGTTTTCAACAAGTCTTAATAAGTCCTGTAAAAGAGAAAAAATATTTTAATGATTTCATATCAAAATGCCCATGAAGTGAACCTCTCATTTTAAGCTTTGACATTTAATATAGATCTAGATAGAACTCAGAGGTTTTGTATACTGATTTTCTTTAGAACAGAGGAGTTCTTATCCTTTAAGTAAACTAAAAGTAATTCAATGCAATTTAGATGTATTCAACTGTGTAGCTACATTTTGATTAAACTTATTGTTGGCCTATGTATAATCACATGTTGATTTTTTTCTTCTCTATCTCTTTAGAGTTAAGGATCTGCTACATTATTTTTATCAGCTTACATTTTAGACACCCATCACCAATTAACAATCTATTTCCTTAGATTTTATTTACAAGTCTTTGACTCGGAGGGGAAAAACACAAAGAAATTCTCCTAATTCTATGAAACATCACTACTTTACAATATAGTAATGAAAGGCTATTATGCTTCAGATCGGTCTGTATATTCAAGTTCCTGAAAGAAAGGAGTTGTTGAATTGATTATAATTTTTGTGGAATGGACTGTATATGCATGTTAAGCAATTTTCTACAAAATTACACAAAATTGGAACATCACCATAGCAATATTCTATTATATGCAATTTTAACTAAATATTATAATCTTAAATAGAAACTTTTTTGATATATATAATGCTCTATAATATTCAGTTTTACTGAAAGGAATTTTTAGAAAGAGTGTAAATGCTTATGCAAAGTAAATTCTGTAGAATTTGCTAGGATTACAAAAAAAGTCCAAGTAAGTTCAAGTGAGTGTTTAGTGAAAACACGTAAAGGTAATGTTTTAAAGGAAGTAGCAAAGAAGATGAGGTGAATTGTTTTGTTCTCTTTTGGTATGGTACCTTTTCTCCTGGTGCATATGGAATCCAGCAATATTTTATACAGATGCACTCAGCCTTTCATGACCAGCTGCAGGATCTTAGCCACACATTTCAAGGAAGAATTATTAAAAGGTTCATTCAGCTTCCTTGATCCTGCATAGTGAAGACTTTTTAAAGTTAGTATTTTTGCTTCTTTCCATTGAAAAAAAAATCTTAAATAGGAGCTCTTCCATTATCCCAAAATAGAAAGTCAACAATACTTCAGCTCACTCCAAACCATCTGTTTACACTCATTTCTATTGCAAACTTCTCAGTCATTTGCATTTTGCCCAAGCTGTCAGTTCTTCCTTTGCCAACGTTAAATAACATCCCACAGTTGTGGTAGTTCTTTTCAGACATAGTGCTAGAATAAATTTTCATCAACAGAGGGAACATAAGATAGCTGTATGTATATCTGAAAATTGCGTTAGAAGCAAGTAGTGCAGAAAGGCTATGTTGTTTAATTGACTGTTTTTTAAATTTATATTAACCACATGGAAGTTATATAATGCAAATACAGACATTTCTTTTATATAATTTTGCCATGTAAATAATGCTATCTCTATTCTCCATACAACATGAATTTATCATTTCTTTTCAATTTGTTAGAAAAAGAGCTCTATTGCCATTATGAGCTAGACAGGAGTGAGATCATTAGCATCTAAAACCAGATTAAAATCTCTTATCTTTTGTGGTTTAATTTTTTTAAGTAGTTTCCCTGTTTCTCATAGGGATATGCTAAAAAATAGAAGCAGAAATCAAATCATGAAAACCCTCTCATCAAAAGATATAATATTCTTTTTTTATGTATTATCAAAAACATCTCCTCCCTTTTGACTTCAGACACACTGAAGTATTTTTTATTACTTTTCAGTGTCATTAATGTACCCCTATGCATAATGTGCAGAGAAAAGAGGTCTCGTATGAAGAAACAAGAAGAAAGATAACTGACTCAATATAAATTAAAACTACTTTGCTAGTACTAAAAATCAATAGATCTCTTGAAGATTGTTTAAAAAGAAGCTGATTTTTGACCAGGTTTTGTTGTAGGCCTTTGAAAGTAGGGAATAATAATATCAGGGTTTGATGATAATAAATACATGAAGCTGTGCCCAGAAGTATTTGTCCTAATAACTGATTTTAAAAACTGACAAACTAGAAAGGATTTACAATGCAACCAAAATTCACATTCCATCTAACAACTGTTGTCTAGAGTAGTTTAAAGATTACAGAATGAAGATGACACATTTGGCTGTATTCATTTAAAATCCAAATCACTAAGAAATGAGAGGATTCTTTATTCTTTCCTTTTTCAAAACATGATCTAAAAAAAGTACCAAGCCCCTCTTCATAACAAGTTCTGAATTGTTGGCTGAAGCAAGTAAAGTCATTTCTTATGTAGATAACAGACTGACAGAGACAGCCGCAATGCAGTTTCTTAACACTGCCTTACCAGTGTGTGTTTGATCTCAAGTACCTCTTTTGGGAAAAGAGCTCACTCCATTTCTATTAATGATGAATTTTGCCATTCTAAAGGATTTCCTAAAATAGATGTTTCTTACTGTGGTGATGGTTTAAGGAAAACAAGACTGAAAACATATATATTAGTGTACATCTAGAAAAACAGTCGGATCCAGTGCTGTGATTTCATACTTCAACAGAATAAAATATAAGGTTTAAAGATGTATTTTATGGAAACATTGTAAGGGAATTTGAGCCAGAAATGTATAGTGATTATAAGAGTTTAGCAAAGGGATAAAAAAGTAAGAAAATAGAGTATAAAAACCAATACTCAAAATAATACGAGGCAGGGAGAAATCACCAATCATAATCTGGTTTTGACTCATTCAGAAATCAGTAAAAAAATTCCCCTCTACATCTAGTCATGGTGAGATGTAAACTCTTGTTGGAAACAGTCTGGTGGTCTAAGGAGGCATTATAAAGATTCTTGGTTATTAGCTTTTGTGGTGTGTGCTAGCAGTCTGCTGTATTTCCTCAGGATTAGATACCTAAAAGTTTTAAAGATTCTATGCTTAAGTACCAAAACCTTCAGCATATTTCGCTTCACTTTGAACTTATTCCATGGTCCAAGAAATTCTATTGCAAAAGTATGGGTGAACACAATGCCTTTTATTCCAGTAGTGATATGATTGTGATTTATGAAAATTTTACTTCTACTTGCTTGAAAACTAAAAAAAGAAAAAATTTTTGCAGGTGGTGTTCTGATTTGTAGCTTTGCAAAACAACATAGTGGAGACCTCTTGAACATGCAAGTTAGAAAAGCCATAACCAATAATCATGGAATGATGCTTTACCATTCCCTTCATTCAATTCAGCAAAGTAAAAGCAGCAAGCAAAATCTGTATTCAAATCCACATGGTATTATTAATTTGTTGAGCCAAAATACAAGGTAGCCTTATGTTAAGATTCAATTATTAGAGAGATGCCTCAACCTGAATCAAGGTGTAAATGAGACCATATGCTGAAGTCAACACTGTAGATTTTAGTTATAAATGTCACGGAGAGATAGAGAGAGAAAGAGAGAATGAGAGAATGAGAGAGAGAAGAGAGAGAAAGAGAGAAACAGGAAAAAAGGAAGGACAGAAGAGAGAGAGAAAGAAATGGGAAAAGGAGAAGGGAAGAAGACAGAAAGAGAGTGATGGAGAGACATCTAAAGTAGAAAGATACTCACCACTTCTGTGGGTCCAGCTGCATCCTGTCGGTCTTCTTCTGGTCTTCTCACTGGTGAGGGTCCCACAAAACATAGAGTTCAAGGGGTAAGTATATGATCAGACACATGTGGGAATGACCAAGCACCTCCCATGTGGGGATGGGGGAAGTTCCACAGACTCTGGATCTGTTGTGTAACACTTGTGGATCACATGCAGTCCTCTCGTGGAAGGCCTCAGAAAGGACTCTGAGGGTGTGCTTCAGGCGTCTTTGATTGTTTATGACTCCAAAGGCATGACAGATGCCTGTCATGTGAATGTCCTGTGAGAATGACCTCCTCAGGAGAGAGGTTTAGTTTTATATCTGAGCCAGTTTATGCAAGGGAGGGCTCTCTGCAGGGTGTGCCCTTTATCTGACTTGTAGCCTCCAGTGCTGGGTGCTCGCCCCCTCTTGTTTTGCCATCATCCCCCAAAACGTCTCCTCCCCCTCAGTTGTGGGGAAGTGTGTGAAAACCTGGCCTTGGCCAATGAGCCTGTGGGCTATGACCTCCACCAGCTGAAGCCAAGCAGAGCTGATTTTCGGGACAGCTGTTGGGTTTGGCTTTCCTTATGAATACTCTCCTCTCCTTCAGCCTTTTTAGTTCACTTTAGACCTGAGATAATTAGTCAACAAGTAAGACACAGACCTGTCGGAGTGATTCTGGAGGGAGAACACCCTTGAAGATGATAAGAGGGCTGGAGTGCCTCTCCGAAGAAAACAAGCTGAGAGAGTTGGAGCTGTTCTGCATGGAGATCAGAAGGCTCTGAAGACACCTCATTGTGATCTTCCGTACCTAAAGGGGGCTTATAAAAAAGAAGGAGGCTGACTTTTTATACAGTTAGGTACTGGAAGAGGCTGTCCAGAAAGGTTGTGAACTCCTCATCCCTGGAAATGTTTAAGACCAGATTGAAATTGGAAGTGGCCATGACCAACCTGATCTTAGAGGTGGCACCCTTCTCTATGATGAGTGGCTTTGAATTGGACAGTCTTAAGGTCCCTTTCAATCCAAGCCTTTCTATGATTCTCTGATTTGCATATGCACTTATTTTATTTAATATATTTCTAGAAAGCTTATGTTCCAATCTATACATAAGATATTTTTAGTAGTAATAGTTATTCTAAAGATATTTTCTGTCTCATAGAATATTCAGACTGATTTGCATATGGATATCAGAAGCTAACTCCACATAAGCTTAGAAGTGAGAACATAAAACAATACTTGTTAATAATGTTAGTGGAAGACATAATCCAAAGCTGTGAATCATACTATGAATGCTCCAGAAGATTCATAGCATATTAAAAGTTTTAAACTGGGTTTTAATTTGTTTTCTGTTGCTTTAGTGAGAAGATATGTCTTCTAGCCTAATTCAGTGAAAAAGATCTGGCAGGTTTTCAAAACTGTTAGATCTTTTATCTCAACTTCATATTTTGTATATCTAAGCAGGCATTTTTGAGAAGAAGCGTTGGTTTTTACAACTTTGTTGTCAGACTGTGTTGCATCTGCCATCTAATCATTAGAATGTTTTTCAAAAAGACTAAAGATAGTTCATCAAATAAGAAAAGAAAATACTAATTTCCATTAGAGGCAGTTGAAGGAAGAAGGAAAGGACATCATTATTGCAAACACTTCAGTGAATTTTTCCTTGTTTCATTTTCTACCAGCTGTGATGTCAATGAATATCTAGTCCTGCAAAATTTCACACACGAGTAGTTCTCATTGCTTTTAAATTAATTATTGTCATGATAAAACTATCAGCAAGAGACAGGCTATTTGGGATGGAATCTATACCTGTTTAATTTCTTCCAGGAAATGTAACCTCCAGCTAGCTATATGAAATGCAGCTTAAACCTCTTTTTAACTCTAAAAGTTAGCAGAGTATTTTGTGTTTATTTTGAACTGCTTAAATATTATAATTATGTTCTTGTTTGTTTCTGTTCCTTCTAAATAAATTTTACATCTGTGGTATTTCAGATTTTGTTCCCAAAAGAAGAGATAAATTACATAAAATGGTAAGGAAAAAAGACTAACAACTGAAAAATATTCTTCAGCAATGTTATCAAATTGCTAAGTGAATAGGAGTGGACTTGAGTGTCAAATATTTCGGAAGTGAACAACTCTTACTCTTTTCTATCCTCATACATATGAAGTTAATTTATCTTAGTAACAGAGAAACAATTTTCTGCAGGTTTCTATACAGACTCAGGCTGTCTGCATACCTAAAACTTCCAGTGGGTTGGAGTTTTTTATGAATACTTCTGACACTCTATTCAGTTATGAGGTAGGAAACAATTTAGAAAACAATCTTTTGAAATTTATTTTTTTTAGCAAAGTTCACATCATCCCAATACTGTAGATATATAAAATGATTTCAAGTGTGTTTGATATCAGTGAAAATACTCAGTTTTACAGTGGACAAAAACTTTAAGAGTTTAGTACTTCTGTCTTCTTCTTCTTGCTTAGGAAAGAATATCTCTTTATTCTCTGTAGTAGTCTGAATAACATTCTGTACTTTTGTGAACTGAGGGATGTATTCTTCAATCTGTGAATGTCATTTATTGTAAATCCCTCAAAATTAAAGTTATGGACAGTCATGTAACTGTTTATATCTTTGAAAAATATTTATTTTTTTCATGCTATTAAAAGGAGATGAAACTCAAGAAAGTGAATAACAGCCTCTGATCTGATGTCACTTTTCTCAGCACAATTCCAGATCTGTTATGCTCAGCAGGATAAAAAGTGCAAGTGAATAGGGTTTATTTCACTCTGAATTGTAAAAAGAATTTAGGGCTGCAAAACTGAATGTTCTGCTTCTGATAAAATAATAATAATAATAATAAAAAAAAAATCTAGAAGGAAATTCTTTAAAGTTCACTTGTACCAGGCAGCTCAGAGAACATCAATCCTGATATACAAGGGCCACCATTATGTCCATTACTGGGGTCAGTGAGGAAAGCTAAAACTGAATTATTAGTATCCTGTTTAAAAGAATGATAATTAAAATCTGAACCTCTGTTTATAGAGATATTCTCAATGCAGGAAAATTTAATTGAAAAAAAAAACAACAAAACTAGTCAGGACTTTTTAAGGTTTCTCTGTCACTTTTAATAATGGCATATGTACCGTCAGTCCATGGTTATTTTAATCATCCCATAAACTCCAAAAATATGCAAACCTGTGAGTATCCAGAAATCTTTTCATTATCTGTACCCTTCAGACCTCCCTCAGTAAGAAAACAGTGATATGATGTGTGGTAGATGCTAGACTGGAAAGTAAAAACATAAATAGGAGCATAGCATTGACAATGTGAAGATTTTTCATGTGTTTGGAAAGTTACTGCAGGAGCTGTGTCAAAGAGGGGTGACTCAATCTGCTCCTCTGCCTGTATATCTGAAATAGGTATTTCTGTGTTCCTTTTGATATGACAACCTGAGAAAGAAAGGTATGATTAAAGAATAAAACACATAAAAATGAAAAAGAAATCCAATGCTGTTTATAAAGAGGATTTAAATATGGACAGAAACTACCTGCTTCGTGTCCCAAAATCCCTTATAAAAAATAATTTTATTTTAATCTTTAAAAATTATTTTTGAAAGTGAGAAGAGAAATTTAATGCAATATATGGATTCAAGGAAAACAAAATATATGACAAAGCTCTGATAACCCTTCTTTGTTGAGCTGAAAGGAGCTATGAATTTTGAAAGGGCTAGAGAGAATGTATTTGTTACTTTCTTTTCTAAGATGTACTAGCATAACAATTTCAGCAGATGAGGACAAACATTTCTTCTTTTACACTGATCTTTCCCCTTCATCTCCACATATAACTTTATCTACGTATGCCTTAAGAATTTTCAAAACTATAATGATTTTCTTTGCTAACAAAAACACAAGAAACAAGGCAGGAGTTTTTTTGCCACATCTCCGTGCAGAAGGGAGCAACAAGGATCTATTTTATATAATTTGCATCATTATAAGATTTCCACCTTAAGATGATTACTTGAAAATTAGAGCATTTCAAACTTTGTATAGACCCCAGACATTCCTAAATCTTATACCAAATATTATTTATTTTATGAAACAAAATACTATGAAATTAATAGTACCTTGTAAGAAAAAAAAGGAAAAAAAAAGAAAATAGCATTTCAAAAATGAGAAACATAATTCAGTCCAGGTGCAGTGTCTTTTAATAGTTACACAGAGTAATGAATAGGAATGGCAAAACAATACAAGTGCAAAGAACTATTCTTAATCAGTTTCTTTTATACCTACAAGTTACAGTGTAAAATTCTTCCCTCGTACTACTTTTTGTTTGTGGTTTGTTTAAGATGTTCAATGCCATAATATTATAATAGTCTTTCTCAAAAGGACTTTGAAAGTTTTGTTGGACATATATGCTCCATTAGAGACTTTGGGAGACTGGTATGTGAAGTGGATCATTTTTGCCACATGACTTTCCATATGCCATTCAGCGAGACTTATGAAGCTAAATGAAGGAGCTGAGTGAAATGAAAACTGATGCGAAAAGCACAAGTAAATTTGAGGACATTTGAGAATCATGTGTTTAGTGATTGTCATTGTTATACAAACATTATTAAATCCAGCTGGAAAACAAAAGTGTCCCCTTCCCTTCCCTTCCCTTCCCTTCCCTTCCCTTCCCTCCCTGAATTTCGTGCAGTTGGAATATTGTTATTTTCCATCTGCTATTTTTTTTTCTGCAGGATTATTGAAGGAAGTACATTTCCTGTAGAAATAAAGGTGGCACATTAGTAAATAAATATCTGTCAGAAAGGGAATTTACATTCACTTCTTGCATATCTAGAAATTCTTATTTTTTGATGTACCTGTGAATACCTGAGAGTCTTTCACAGATTCTAAATAACAAAATATATAGAAATATTTTCAAGATCAGCATCCAAAGGCTACTTATCCAAAGTAAATATATTTTGAATTTTAAAAGTACTAAGAGAAAGACTGATAATTTTCAGTTAAAGAAAGAAGCAATGAGGTTGTCAGAGAGCAGAAGTGTTATAGTCCCAGTTCTTATGCATTCAAAAATAGCACTGCATTATTTCACAGGCTGGTGTCTGCAGAGTTGAAAGTTGGAAAGGTCACAAAGAAACACTGTTCTAAAAAGCTGCATCTCCTTTCTTAACAGGATATCAGGCTGTCAGTATGTCACCTTACTTCTAATGTCCATGCCACACTATCCCTGTTTTTTTTTATTTCCAGTGGCTTGTAATTACTAGGGAAGGTAAAAAATCTCAGTGTAGATGCCGTACCTGTTTTGAATGCATTTGGCAACTTTCAGAATGCTTTCTTCAGGGTCTGAAATCTCATCAATGTTATTTCTGATTTCAAACTCATTTCCCTTTGGACTCCTGAACCCTTTTTGTTCACGAACATATTTCTTCCACCTCTCAATTCCTTCTTCTGTGAAAGCTCTCCTCTCTTTTCTTGTAAACAAAGTGATTTCTTGTGACTGCTAAATATCTGCAGAGGCAAATCAGCTGCCACAATGCTTCCACAAGGAGAAAGCTAAAAATCCCCTAAACCCCAGAAACTGTCTTGCTTGAATGCACCTACTACCTATATCTTGATTCTCTTTCTTTCCCTCTCTCCTTGAATTCTCCTTGAAAAAACTGCCTGAGAACTTACCTTGATTTTGATGAAGTAGTCTGCAACAAGGGATTTGCTAATCTGTTCTTTTACAGTTTTCTCACTCTTGTCATTAGTTAATATAGCCCTGCCAGGTCTAGAGCAAGTTTCTGTACTTTTATTCTGAATAACTTACAACTGTTCTCAAATTCAGTTCCTCTCTTTCATTTTCTGCAAAAGAAGCAGAATATTAAACCAAGGTGAGCACTGTGCCATAATTAATATGCAGGTGGCATTCACAGGAAGCTGCCAAGCTGGAACACATAAGACTTGATACAGTACATTTTTCCCATTAAGTTATGTAATTGTAATAACTATCAATTAAGCAGCAGAACTAATTTCCTTTAAAGATACTACCCCTTATTTCCTTTCCTAGGAGTAGAATGTATTATCAAAGCCCAACAGCTTCTGCTCAAGAGAAAATCAAGAAGGTTTCAAAGCCAGGAAACCTCACTGTAATCAAAACTAGAAAGCTGTAAATGGACTCTCTAGTATTGGTACTCGCAAAACTAACAACCAGGGAGAGCAAACAAGCAGCAGATACCACGCAGATTTAACTCTGTGAGCTGAGGTAAAATTTTTTTGGCATCTATTTTTCATGAACTTTAATTGCATAACATATTTGTGCAACACAGTTACAAAAGATCCCTTGAGTTGGTTGTAGTAGTAAACCAGTCTGGAAAACTATACACTCTGAGCAGCTAGTTAAAACAGAATGGGTTTTGATTCTAGAGGAAACTAATAATCTGGAGGGGAGGGAAGAAATTTGTCTGCTTTTAGGGTTTTTTTTTGTTTTTTTTTCCATTAAGTTGGAAAGTAGAAAGAATTGAAAGCTCTTATAACAATATAGTACTTAGCGTTTTTCAACATTTCGTCAGAAACATTCTGGTTCCTCAAAAGAATAAATCTTTATAGTAATGTTCCTAATTGCCTAATCCCCTGTTCATTCTTTGAAATTACTGTGCATAAAATAAATTACTAATTTTAATAACTATATATCTCTTGTATTGTTTTATTTCATCTAATCAGGTAAGCTAGTGCTACAGTAGGGGAAAGAAAAATATCACAAGGCATGAATCCACTTATCATAGAGTAGCTATTTGAAGTAGATTGTATGGATCACTGACTAAAATTGCTGATCCACTTCCTACATTGTTTACGGACCCTTCTACTCAGAGTTATGTACTTCAACTGAGATTTTTTAGATTTCAAATATATAAGCAGAACAAATATTGATCTTCGTGAAAATTTGTTGGACTTATGACAGTGTTCATTATTTTAATATGCTTTTTCTCATCAAGATAAATCCAATTTTAATAAACATTTCAGATATTAAAAACATATATTGTTAACTTTAGTATAAACATATTAGGGAGTGATCATGGGGTTTTTTGGTTCATTTAAATGATAAGAACAACATAAAAATAAGCATATCTTAATGGGTATATTTTTATCATAATATTATTAAGATATGAAGTAAAATTTTTTATGGAATATTATGCTCTTGCTAGATCTTATTAGGTTCGAGATTGGGTGCAGAAAACTTCCCTAAAAACCCATTTACANTGCAATTATATTCTGATATACAATACATTTAAATTAAATTATTCCTGGACATATTATGAAGTCTAGTAAAAAACCTCTTAAACATAGAAATACCAGGTAATTTATTTCTTCATACTCTGAATGTAAGAGCCCTAAATTAATTAAATTAACTTGTTTGTAGATAATATCTGTAAAGGTATATCCAGAGAGAGAGATAAAAAAGGTTTGCAAGAGGTAAGAAGATCTTTCTTTTATATAACATTTCGAATTAGATTATTATTCATTTAATCTATATGAGTACAAACTCATATAGAAGATCAAAAGCCTAAGGACATATTTTGTACACATCCTTCTTAAGCAGGTGTTAATGCCCGTGTTCATTTTTTCCCACCACTTTGGTGCAGGATGAAAGAAAAAAAGTGCAATCTGCCCTTCTAGTCTGCAGTTATAGAGGCTTGTACTTGCATCCAAAGTGACAGAAAGCTACAAGAAGAATTATGTTGAACAGCTTCAGATTTTTGTCACTTTTATTGTCTATCACCACAGCAGAATTTGGCAGTTTGCCCAAGAGGGTAGGGACAACACTACCAGTGTGACATTATCACAAAACTGAGATGTTGGTCTGTACAGCAAGGTGTTTCCTTTACATCAGTGTTATATGTGGGGATTTTGTTTATTTTATTGTCTGTTGGGTTTTGCTGTGTTATTTATAAAGAAAATTCTTCAGTCTCTCTTCCTTGAGTGTTGAATCACTCAAGGAGGAGAAAAACAGAGAGAGAGGCCATGGGGAAAGACATCAAGTCTGCTGTTCATAGGGATCCACAAATTGCTTTTACAGGTTATGGTGATGATAGAAAAGACAAAATGAGTCTGGGACCTTATAAGTCACTGAGATAAAATATCTAAACGTTAAACTTACTAGCACCAAAGTAATCCTGGGATAACTTCGGTTGGAAGGGACCTCAGCACATATCTAGTCCAACCTCTTGATCTAAGAAGGATCAATTTTGAGGACAAACCATGTTATCCAGAGCCTGACCCAGATAGGTCTCAAAAACCTCTAGGAAAATTATAGCATGTACTAGACAATCCAGAAAGAAAAGGATATTAAAAAATTAGTAATATAACTCCTAATTTAAAATATAATATTGTAAAATTAAATGCTATTGATAAGGAACATGCAATATTGTGTTAATATTCTGCCATTTACAAGGTGTTTTAATCCTTTATTTTCAAAAAGGACAGAACCTGTGTACTTTTCTAAAAGTTTTTTGCAAATGCATATTTTTGGCATGGATTTTAAGCATCTTCAGTATTTGATGTTACTGCAACACTATTAGGCAGTATTATTCCTTTGATCATTTTTACCCCAGAGGATCTCAGCCATGTCTTATAATCAGGGAACATGGTTCTATTTGACATGTTATGGTTTTCCACAATAGCAGTTTTGGTTCAATATTTTTATATTATCAGGTGGATCTGGGCATGATTTGGATCTATAGAGTTTTGGAGGATTTTTATCCTTTCCAGATTCAGAGACAGGAGTGCAGAGGTTTATTTTCAGCGAGTGTTGCTGGTTTACTTTTAGTAATGTCATCAGTGTGATTTCATTCTATTAGTCAGAAGTATAAACATGCAAAAATGCTTAAGCCACTGGACAGATATGTTCTGAGTGTATTTAATCTTGCCATTAGTGATCATGATTAGGATGATTGCCTTTCTTTGGTAGGAAAAATAAAACCAGATTTAGATATAAAAGAATTAAAGATCACATTAAAGAATGAAAAAAAAAGTCCAATTAAAAAGCTTTAAGAAAATAGTTTCCTACTTATTTTTAAGAATACATCTTTATTTTGCTCAGCCCTGTACTTTTTAAACATAAACAACAATTTATTATTAAAAAATAAAGTATAATTTTTTTATATATATGGAATTGAAGTTTAACAGGAAGCAGATTCTTAATAAGTTCAATATTTTAGCAGATTTATACAGACTCGTAGTCTGTTTACACCAGGAAAACATTCTTTCTGCCATACATAATTCAAGGAAGGAATGAATATTACAGATTTCATAAGTACTGAATAACAAGAATATTTTTATATTAGAATCTTATGTGATTCTAATATATTTCAATAAGTTAACAAAATTGGGAAAACTATGTATAATAGTTTCTTAGTATTTTGCTGCTGTTCAGAGTTTTTATTTTTATATTTTAAGTACTTTCCCATAATCATCCTAATTTTCCATTCATTTTCTGCACTTTAGGGAGTATATAAAGAAAATAATCTTATTATATGTCAAAATTATGACAGAATTTTAGAACTCTGATTTATAAATCATACAAGTTCTGAGGGGTGGGCTTTTGTTAAAAAAAAAATAGTAAAACTATCTGTAGTTTTGTTTGCTTACTTTGGTTTGGCTTCTTTGTTTATTTTAATAAGAAAAAAAAATATTATGGGGTACTGAAATATAATAAAACAGTAGAAATAGAATAAATTATTCAAAATATATGTTCATTGCATGGTATTCCCAGTAGAAATTCTGTATGGAAGATAGTACATTAAAACAAAAAATAAACAAAAAAACTAACCAACCAAACACAAAAAGCCAAACAAAAAAATAGTATTTCACCTTGAGAAAATAATCAAGGTCAAGCCAATTCTGCAAACCTGAATATGTTATGGTGTTCACTGTAACTACAATAAAATTGAAATCAAATCAGCAAGGGAGCTTTCCCAACTGAATTCAATGTGTATTCACATAGACAGCACGGATAGATGCCATGAGGAAGTGAATAATCACAAAGTTCATATTACTGATTTAGGTTGCAAATCACTCTAGGGCTGAAAGATATTGTTATGCTCTTTATTCTGATCCTCTTTTTTAGGGAAAGGGATGAAAAGAAATGCAGAGCTGGTGTCCTATCTATATTTCCTAACTATAAAAGAATATGGATGACTAGAATTTTACAGACATTGAGAGTCGTCTTTGAAATCTGGCAGGCCTTTAAGTACAAAACTTTTGCCAAAAAATACCTGCATAAAATGTCTGGATTGTTTGTGCTTGTTATTCTGGGAAAATTGTTGTGTTAACAAAGAACAGCCAAGCCTTGCTTGGCATCTGGATGCAGTGGCAGATTTCTACTCAGCTAAACCAAGCCACTTCAGGAGAAATAGAAGAATATTCCATTTGCCATGCTTCCTGGAGAGCAGAACTGCTGCAGTATTATATCTAGGATTGCTAAACATCAGAAATTCTACTAACAATGTTACTAGCTCTACATTTCAAAAGAAAATTCAGCCATGACAGAGCTGCCTCCCTTCAACTCACTAGATTTCATAATAATCAGGAAGAGACAAGCATTCGAAGAGACAAATAAACAAGCAGAATATATGAACTTGAAGGTGAAATGATTTTAATAGACGAAGATATTAAAAAGTTTTCTTTTGAATGTATATATATTTTTTCTTTTCTTCTTTTTCTTCATGCCCCTCACACTAATGTTCTGCTGCATCGGAGAGTAGGGGGCTGACAGAGTAGAGGAAAGTTATGGATTTTGGTAATGTGTCAGCCAGAATACATCAAAATATCATTTCCTGTTACTGACTTTAGATGAAGAAAGTAAAACTATTTCTGAATTTTACTCCCTGTCACAATAGCCTCCTTTGACACTGAATATTTTTCTAGTTTTGTACATTTTGCAATTAATTCAGCTCTTATGTTCAGCTCTTATGTTTCTTTAGTATTGCTTATATTCAGTCAGATGTTCCCTAAGTCATCAGTAAAATAAGTTGCTCTCTCTGTTTTTAAGCTCCCTTTAGGTAATGAGAGGTCATAATGAGGTCTCTCTGAAGTCTTCTCTTCTTCAGGCTGAACACTCCAAGTTCTCTCTGCCTCTATTCATAGGAGAGGTGTTCCAGTCCTCTGATCATTTTTGTGGTTCCCCACTGGGCCTGCTCTAACAGGTCTATGTTCTGTCTTGAGGACCCCAGATTTAGATTCAGTGTTCAGGTGGGATCTCAAGAGAGCAGAGCAGAGTGTCAGCAGAGCAGAGGGACAGAATCACCACCCTTGACCTGCTGGCCACTCCTCTCTTGATGCCACCCAGGATGCTGTTGACCATCTGGGCTGCATGTACATGCTGTTGGCTCACATCCAGCTCCTCATTTACAAGAATCCCTAAGTCCTTTTCCATCAGGCTGCTCTCAATTTGTTCTTCTCCCAGTCTTTGCTCATGTCTGGGCTTGCCTCGACCAAGGTGCAGCACTTCGCACTTTCTCTTGTTGAACTTCATGAGATTCCCATGGACCCATGGATTGCTCAAGTTTGTCCCCCTGGGTGACATCCCCTCTTTCTGTTGTTTCTACTGCACTGCTCAGACTGTGTCATCTGCAGTCTTGCTGAGGCTGCACTTGATATCACTGTCTATGTCATTGATCAAGACATTTCAGAGCCCTGGCCCCAGGACGGTGCTCAGATGAACTCTTGTTACTTGCATCCATTGGGTCACAGAGCCATTGAACACAGCTCTGGCTGCATCCAGGCAGCCAATTCCTTATTCAATAATTAATAATAAAATCCAGGTTCTTCCAATTTGGTGATAAGGAAGTCACCAAATCACAGGCATACATATATTATTTTCCAAATATTCTCTATTATTTTTTAAATAAAAACAGTAATCCATTCTTTAGACCAAGTATACTACCAGAAAATTTTAGGCAGGGCTTCAAAGCAATCTTGATTAATTCTTATCAGTAATTAAATTTATAACAAAAGGGTATGTATATAATCTGTCTGACACTAAGTGTAGTACATGGAATTTTATCTAGAGAACAGGTGCAAAATAATTCAGATGGGATTGGTGAAGGACAGTGAAAGAATACGGAATAATAGCATTTCAGAGTAAAAATTATTGTCCTAAATATAATTGAATAATGTGGAGTTTATGCTCTTAAAAATACTGAATCAGAATAGTCTTCTATCTCTATAATATTAATTTGTTACACAATCATCAACAATGCCCTAAAAATATAAGATTCATCAAAGCATGAGTCATCAACCTCTGTGATACTTTGACAAAGGAGGGACCATTTTCTAGCTGAAAAGGTATAGATAGCCTTAAGAAATGGAAGAATCCTTATAAGCAAGATCAGAGCCTAAGCTTTTTATTTTTAAGAAGTAGATGTTTTCTCTTTGAAACATTGATGTTTGAAAAGCTATGTTAAAAAAACTCCAACAACCCACAAAATCAATCCAACTAAAACCCCCACAAAAATCTAAATGAAATCACCACCACAAAAAAAAAAAAACAGAGTGAAATAAAATCCTTGTACAGAAAAAAAATAAAAACCAAAAAACATCTCCAAAATCCCCAAAACTGAACCTTTGTAAATATACACTCAATAAAGTGCAAAAAAGATCAATATTCACCACAGACTTGAGAGATCACCAGGAAGGAGCTTCTCCTCCTGAGAAGGTGAGTTAGGAGCTGAGGGCAGCAACAAGATGGGCAGGGGCAGCCCCAGACTCACTGGCAAGATGTGTAGCCACAGAACCCAAGCAAGAAGTACATGCCTGGTGTAGGAATTCTGCTTTATCAGAGTTCGTGCCACCAGACAAGCCCACAGTGATGAGGCAGGTCCCAGACCAAGGTATCAGGCTCCAGATCAGAAAGGTAAATGGCACAAGACATGACTTCAATATAGCTCAAGCAGACTCTAACAAGGAACATTGTCTCAAATTAACTTCTTGCATTTGTGCAGTTGAAGACTTTAAAGAAGTTCAGCTCATGTACAGACACTTTTATACGTGAAATATTGACCAAACCAAAAATGTCATATATGTAAGGAGATACGTGGGGAAATCTCACACTTATCAGATAATGGAAATATGCAGATGTAAATAATACAAATTATTTCAGATACTTATCGAATCAGGAGGACAAATGAAATGCATTGTTACTCAAGTTATCTGTTACACTGAACAGGTGACAAATGATTGACAGGTAAACAAACCTTCCATTAAAAGGTTTAGGGCTGTCCTACAGTTTGCTAAAATATACCTATAGACTAATAATTCTGTATAAATAAAAAGAAAAATATGAATAGTTAACTTATTATTTGCTAACAAAAATGTAATACTAACAATACTGCTAACAATTTTTTTCATAAGAAATTATTTATCTAGCTGTTATGAAATATTTCAGAAGAAAATATGGGGTTTTTTTCCTCAGGTTTTGTTCTATAGATCTTGGTTCCTAACAAAGCTTTTCAATTTTTTGATGCCTTGAGCAATACTTTGTGGATGCATACTAGTGGCAGAAAAATAAGGAATTTTCTCTGCACATGTACATTGGTTAGAGAGTTTTCTACGTGTAATTATAAATGTCTGCTTTGCCAGAGATGAAAAGGGAGATTGTTTAAACAATTAAATGCGATTTCTAATCTCTAAAGTAGGATTATAGATGTTTGAATAATATTCTAATCAGTGATGAAATTAAGCAACATCAGTTTAAAACCATCACTTTATTTGCCAGAAGCTCATACATTGGCAGAGGACATTTCACCTAGTTTTGGTGCATATAGATCATACAAAAACATCAATTGGCAGTGTGCCTTTGCAGCAAAAAAATAACCCCTTTCTTAGCTGCCTCAGCAAGAGTAAGTAGATCAGAGGATGTTACCATTCCTACTCTACTTTACAGTTGTTAAATTACATATCAAACACGTCAGGCTTTTTTATCTCGTATATTGTATCAGGCTTTGGTTCCCCCAATTTAAGCGAAAACTTGAAAAGCTTGAGTGGGTTTTTGAAATGGTTGCAGATAACTGGAGTGTTGGAGAGCGTGATGTATAAAGAAAGGTTGAAGGCATTTTGCTTGTTAAACCTACACAGTAGAACCCTATGGGAATCTAATCACAGTCTTCCAATACTTAAAATCCAGCTGACTGCAGAGTTCCTGTTTATATATACCTCTGCATTCCTGCTATTCTATTTCTCAGAAGATACAGACATAGCAACTAAACATGATAGCATCAAGATTGGCTCCCCTCAATTCATGCTGTCTTTAAATACAATTTCGCTTTATGCTCACAGTTTCTAAAAGACATCTCAGTTTTCTATTTCTCACTTCTGATACATGGATGCTCATTCTCAGTAATGAAAAACCCACTTAAATTCAATATTTATTTGAATTTTTCTGTCAATTCTAATAAAATTTTTCTTCTTGATGTTTTGGACTCAAAAAGTCCAATGATCAGCACATGAAGAATTTAAGTGTATGTGAGCATAATCTAGGGAAATAGTTCTTGAGAAAAAGCAGCATAAAGTCTATTTATTTGAGATATATATATATGTATATATATATGCATTAATCAAGAGAATTTATGAGGCTACACTTCTGAATTACCTTTGAAACACTGACAGTTAATATTTGTCATTTAGCTAAAATTATATATTTTAGTACAAAAGAAAATTATTCTTTACTATATTTTCTGTTGAATATTTACAGCATCAACCAACATGGATTTTAGACATGCCAATTCAAATGCAAAAAAGAAATTACAAGAATAATGGAACAGAAGTACTGCTGGAATATTTTAAATAGCTTCTAAATTGTTCATTTAAAATACATTTTGTTTCAATATGAAACAGTTCATTTCCTGGGAAGAAAGAGTGACTTTTTTCCAGAAATTAATGTTCAGCCAACATTATGTCTTTTATAACCTTTCCAAAATGTGAATATGCTGATTAATTCACAAGACATAGATCTTGAACTACCCTTCTAAACATCAAGAGCTTTCATTGAAGGCCAACCCGCAGCAGCTTATTCCAAAGAGACAAGCTTTGACTTTCAGATTTTCATGAGGTCTTTCAGTCTTTATTTATGCTTATGCTGTATCTAGTTTATCCCATCTGCTTTCAATTATTTTGACTGCATGAGTTTTGGTTTGGGGGTTTTTATTTTATTTTGATATGATTCTCTCTTTTTAATAGGCCTGTCCTTTCAGATGAAGAAGAATTGATTCCCCTGGAATTAAACATCTACCAAGGCAGAGCAGGAAAACTAAATGCATCATTATTTACAGCATGTAAATATGGGTCATATCTAAGGTGTTTGAGTTTATACAGTAAGCTAAACTCTACATGTAGCAAAGGTTACTAAAAAGCTTATTGTGCAAACATACTAACTAAAGTAAACTTCTAATATCTGTTTAAGACTCAGTTTAGGACCAAGTTTTTAAAAAAAATTGTTGTTAATTATTTTTTGTAAGTAACATCTAGGTAAATAAGCTTCATTTTCTATTGGGATTTTTTTCTTGCACTATAGCTATACTAGCAAAGTTACTTTTTGTCTTTATACTTGTCATTAAATAACCTATCAGCTCACTGAAGCTAGTAAAAAAATGAAATACTTTTGTTCAAGAAAGGCTAATATTACCTGAAATAAAATTCTAAGAAGGCCACAAATTTAGGAAGCTATCTATTTAATAATGTACTTTGCTACATTGGGGCCCCGTACTGTCTGTTCACTCAAGCAGGTGGATTTGCTGAAGGAGTGCTGATGATGCAGTGTGCTGACCCACATATCCGTTCCCAACGGAGTGCACCAGCTGGTAGAGTTTATGCTTATAGTTTAAACAAAGCCAACATTTTTCCCTTTCCATTGTCTCCCGCTGATGGAATAGGGAACAATATAAATATTGTCAAGTTATCTTATCAGAAAAGGTCTATACTTACAGTCATTTATGGGTTGAGTTTTTTATTCTTATTATGTATTATTTCTTGAGAGAATATAAAATAAAAATTTAGATCTGGGAAATATTGTCTATATACTTATGAAAGTGCTTACCTTATCCTTATATGATAAACACAAACCTTAAGATTATTAATCATTAATAATTGACATTATTCTTTTAACCTTACTCTACAAAGGAAATTATTGCTCACTTTTTTATTGTTTTTTGTGGTTTCATTTTCATAGATGTCTAAAATGGTATGAAAGCAGTATTAAGAGACTGGAAGTTTAATCTCAAAATTAACATTGTACACCTTGATGGCTATCTCCTCTGAGGTTTTGAAAATATTACAAACAACAATAACAGGGTTAATGAAGTGTAAAGGTTAACTTCTGTCATATCTGAGATGATTTATGTAATTGTGATGTTTGTTTAATTAACATTAGTCCTTTGATTGTTCAGATCTCTGTTAAAAAATCCCTGAAAATATTTCTTTAACAAGCAAGATTGTTGAAGACAGAAACTTTAATTTCTGTGTGAGTCAAATATTTCATGTGAAAATGTTCTCAGCGTTCGGGAATACCAATAGTCAATATTTCTTCATAAGAGATATTTTGGCCTAATGAGTTTTCATTTAAAATTAAAATATTGTCTCTAAGTTCCTAATAACAGAACCTTCTTAGGTTATTTGTGGCTCAAATAGTCTTTTACTTTACTAAACTACTTCTGCTAAATTTTTTTCACATTATATCAGAAACTGATTTTGACTGATCCTCATGTGTAGAGTTGATGGTCATAATTTTTGTATACATTTACTCACTTGTAGAGAATTCAATATATGAATTAGAAGATATAACATTAACTGAAGGATATAATTACTTTATGTAGACCTAGTGGATGTGTTTCAGGTATAGATAGCTGTGGAGTAGTTTTGTTGTAAAATTGCATGAGGGCTAATAATCTTGTATTGTGAAGGTTCTGGAACCTGCACTCATGTCTGCAAGTCTTGTAATCAGATCACTGACTACTGATAAATGTGATTAATGAGAACACAGATGTGTCTTTGAAGCAAATTGTGTTTGATGGTCATCATGAAATAATACTAGGAGAAAGCAAATTATTAATTTGAGTGAATGGTGATGCACAAGGCTCAGTATATGAGGAGCCATGACCTAATCTTTGATGCTGAAAGTCAGGTTATCTGCTTGGCTAGTTTTCAGGACCATGGTGAAACAATTTTTCTCTATCATAACAAAATTTGAATTTTCATTCTGAACAATACTTTTGCAAGTTGTAGAGTTTTAATGAAATTTCAACTGTTTTTTCCAGTCAACTCCATAGTGTCAAAAATTACTTTTAAAAACCAAATCAAAACAGTATTTGAATTTTCTAAATGGGTTGGATCTTTTGATTTTTCTTAAGTTTTTCTCTTTTTTTTTTTCCGTTCACTAACTTGCTTCATTCTAAGAAGTATATAATCCTGGAAATATTATATGAAATATTAGTCTTTAGAATAAGCATTTTGATATTAAATTCTCCATGTTCAAGAAGAAATTTAAATTTTGCTAGATAAAATGCCCTTATTTGTCATTTTGCACTGACATATTCAAATGAAAATGGGTGCTCTTTAGAAACCATGAAAACACAGGAGTGTTTTGTGTTTAAACCAGACACCACAGTAACATAAGAATACAAGTGCTTGCATGGCTTTAGATGGAATTGAACTGAGTCACTGTAATGGTGTTTTAGAATTTATGAAAAAATTATTTTTCTTTGTATGTATAATGGCAGCAACATCTATTCTGTCATAGCCAAACTCACTTGTGGTAAAATCTGTGCATAAATCAGTCTTTATAATGTGCCACATAATGAGCTCCTTAGTCACCAGGTATTTGGTTAAGCAATAACAATAATTTACTCATTCTTGCCTATGCCACCAAGCTGTATGGTGCACTTGCCACATCAGAAGGATGGATACCATCCAGAAGGACCTGGACAAGCTCGAGAAGTGGGCACAGGGAAATCTCATGTGGTTCAACAAGGTGAAGTGCAAGGTGCTGCACCTGAGGTGGGGCAACTCCTGGCTGGGGCTGAACAGATGGAGAGCAGCCCCACCGAGAAGGATTTGGAGATATTGGTGAATGAAAAGCTGGATGTGAATTGGCAATGTGCACTTGCAGTACGGAAAGCCAACCACATCATGGGCTGCAGGAAAAGGCTGAGAGAGGTGATTCTGCTCCTTTGTTCAGACCCCATGTGCAACACTGTGCCCAGATGTGGTGTCCTCAGCACAAAAAGAAAAGAACACAAACTGTTGGAGTGGCCAGAGGGCCGCAAAAATGATGAGTGATGAAGCACTTCTTCTTCAAGGAAAGGCTCAGGAATCTGGGATTGTTCTGCCTGGAGAACAGGAACCTGCAGAAAGACCCTATCAGTACTTACAGAGGGCTTAAAAGAAACATGAGAACAAACTTTTAAGTAGTTCTTGTAGAAATAGAACAAAGAGTTGTGGTTTTAAACTAAATATCAATTCACACTAAGTATGAGGGAAAAAAAAAATATGATGAGGGTAGTAAGACACAAGAATAGGTTGTTCAGAAAGGTTATAGATATTCTATCCCTGGAAATATTCAAGGTTAGTTTGGATGGGCCTTTGAGCACCCTGATTTAATTGGAGATGTCTGTGATCATTGCAGGAGAGTTGGACTATATGACATTCAAAGTTCCCTTTCTACTCAGATAACTTATGATTGTATGGTTTTACATTTTGTGAATCTGATATCACAGCAGAAAGATGTCATGTGTGTTGAAAAAGGAAAAAACAATTCCTTAATGTATATATTTTCATTCTTCTTATACTTTTTAAAAATTATTATTATTATTATTATTTTGGGAATGATATGCTTTTAATTTGTTCAGTACTTGGAAATGAAATTCCTCAAAATTTTCATATTAATATCTTATATTCTATCATTTTTTCTTTATTTTGTTGTTGGCTTTTTTTTTTTCCTAGAGAAGAAACCAAGAGAACTTTTCCAAGATTAATTAAAAAAGTTAATTCTGTCTTCTTCCTATGTCTTTTTAATATTAGTGTTTCCCAGTAAAATTAAAACATTTGATTTGGAAATAAAGCATTTCTTATATGCCAGTACATGCCGAGTACCATTTACAAATGGTACTTACAGGGACTTTTTTTATACTTTTCAGTCGTTATAACATTCTGCCATTAAAACTCCTCTGAAAGGAATGGAAAACTGCATTTTTCTTCCGGAATACAAAATTTGAATTAGTGATACTATGAGTTTGAAATAGGAAATTCTTCTGCTGTTGTAAAATTTATAGAGCATCTGGAAAACAATCCCCATTACTGGTTTTTTTTATGGGTTAAATGTATTTTTATTAAATATGGAAAATAAAAAGATCTTTCCCTTGTCCAGCTTCAGTGTACTTAACTGAGATCTCATTAACCTGCAAGATATTTTCTAATTCAGTCACAGATGCAGTCATGAGTAGTCGACTGGAAATGAGGTAATGGGGATGTGACAGAACACTTAGTCTGTATCTATAATTCATTCTTCATAATAGAAGAAAATGTGAAGGTGCCCTATCAAAGAAAGCTTTTGTGATAAGTTTAGTTTTATAAAAGGCGATAAAAATAATTGCTCTTCTGGTTTTTATATCAATGCATCATTTTTTCAGTATGAAAAGCAAAGCTCACATTTCAGCAATGCAAGCATCCAGGGAAATGCAGGCTGATGAGCCTCACTTGATCCTGTAGAAGGTTATGGGTCTAATCCTAATTTCCAGGCACATGAAAGACAAGAAAATTTTCAAGAACAGTCAACATGAGTTCATAAAGAAGATGAAGCTATCATCAAGCTGAGTTTGACCAACTTGATACCTTGATCATGTCACGTTGGGCAGGAGTGTTGATCTGCTTGACAGTAGGAAGGATCTGCAGAGGGATCTGCACAGGTTGGATCAGCGGCCTGAGGCCAGTTGTATGAGGTTCAAAAAAGCAAACTGCTGTATCCTCCCCTTGAGCTACAACAAGCCCATGTAGTTCCACAGACTTGGGGAAGAGTGGCTGGAGAATGCCCAGAGGAAAAGGAGCTGGGGTTGCTAGTGAACATCTGGCTGAACTGAGGCAGACGTGCCCAGGAGACCAATGCCAATGACATCCTGGCCTGTGTCAGCAACAGTGTGGCCAGCAGGACCAGGGCAGGGATTGTTCCCCGGTTCTCAGCACTGGGGAGGCTGCACCTCAAAACCTGTGTCCAGTTCTGGGCCTCTCACTACAAAAGACATTGAGAGGATGAAGCAAGTCCAGAGAAGGGCAATGGAGCTGGGGAAGGGTCTGGAACACAAATCTTATGAGGATTGGCTGAGGGAGCTGGGGTTGTTTAGCCTGGAGAAAAAGAGGCTCAGGGGAGACCTTATCACTCTGTACAACTGAGAGGATGTGGTAGTGAGGTTGGCATTTTTATCTTCCGTGTAACAAGTGAGAAGATGAAATGACCTCAAGTTGCACCAGGGAGAGGTTTAGATTAAAGATTAGGAAAAATTTTGTCACTGAAAAGGCGGTCAGTCATTGAAACAGGCTACCTAGGGGAGTGGTTGAAACACCATCCCCAGAAGTCTTCAAAAAATGCATTGGTCTTCCACTAAGGGACATAGTCTATTTGTGGACTTGGCAGTGGGAGGTTGGACTTGATTATCTTAATGGTCTTTTCCCACCTAAATGATTCTATGATGAAATGCCCTGACTTGTAGAGACACAGATTTCAGGAAGGTCTTTGACACTGACTTCCATTAACATCCTCATGGAAAAGCAGCTGAAATCAGGGCTGGGTGAGCAGGTAGTGAAATGCATTGAAAACTGGATACCAATTTTTTTTGAAACAATGAAAAATGAGAATGTTACATTTTTTGAAAGAGTGTAGAATTTCTGTCACTTTTATGGAATTGCAAACATTTGGAAGGTGCTTAACCTGATGCTTTATTCAGAAAGGAACACTGTAGAATGAGAAAAGATTTTGGTTTTGGTCCTGCAATATTGGATGTTTCCCAGTATATTGCCCAAACAGGCTTGAAAAGATTCAAGCAGAATGTGTTTCTTTACTTTGAAAAAGGAGCATTTTGCTGAAAAATATGGATTATTGTCTCTGGAGTTAATTTTGTTTTGTCTGACTCTATCCTTACATCTCTGGATAGTTACATTACAAGAATTTTACAGTCATAATTAAGATTATTCCTTTCTTTTATGTGCTGTATTTCTATTTGGAAAAAGTTGATTCCATTTTCACCAAGAAAAGATCTTTAAACATCCATCGCAGCTTCAGTTTCCTTTGTTTATACAAGTGGAGAAAGTTAAAATGTTATTAAATCACTGTATACGTATACCTTGTATCAGTCTACAATACCTCACCGACAAACTCTTCATTTTCCACAATGTCTATGTTATGGCAAACACATTAACAATATTCACAGCTCTCAATATATAATAATTTATAATACTGAAGAGAACTCACTTAAAACCTCCAAAGAAATAAATATACAAAATATAGTAAGGTTGTTCTTAGGTGTTACTTTAGAAGTACTATCTTTCTTTCTGCCTAATAAACAAGACTCCTTAGCAGGAGAGCTGAGTGGCAGAACTGATAACATAACAGCAAGAGCATGAGAGACTGTGGAAGAATTTCAAATAAAATAATTACCTTTACTGGCTCTGCAGAAGTTTCAGTAACTGCTGAAGAGGAGAAAATTGCAGGTGCTGACTTCAGAGAGTTGTAAAAAAATCTCTGTAGAAAATATCCTAAACTATACATTTTAAGTTTCTGATTGTTTTTCTCCTATATTGCCTCCTGCTGCTGGAAGCCCACCTGGTCTCTGTTACATCTCCTATTCAGCATATTCAAAGTTTGCTAGAACTGCTTCAGGGTTGAATATTTTAGAATAATGTTAGTATGGCAGATTTTGACATTCTATTGTTCAAATGGCAACAATCCTTTTTTCTAATTATTTTTTGCTGGGTTGAAATTCAAACTCCCTTCAGAGCAGAGGATGCTGAACTTCAGACTAAGAGAACTTGCAAAACAACAATTTATTTTTTTCCCCAGTTGCATGAAGTGATGGAATAGATTACTTTTGTATTTAAATCAGCAGAGTTACATGAAAGAAAGAGCAACATCTGGCCAAACACCTACAAAAATGGTATTCATGAAATACTACCATCCTAAAAAGCTGATACAATATAGTGATAACTGCTCAAATTTTAAGAGCTTCATTTCTCAGTGGTGCTCTTAAAGACAGCAACTGAACAGTACCAGTCTCAGAAGTGTTGAACACCTCCCAACTGTCATTAAATCCCATTCTCTATTCAAGATCAAAATACATATTAAATTGGCTGTAACCTGTATACTCACTTAGAAGTTTGTCTTCAGAGATGTGTTTTAAAATTTGTGCTATAGAAAATAATTTACTACATAATGCAAAATATTTCAGAGAAACTTATGTTCAAGATGACTGATTTTCATAAAGAATTATCAGTTTTATTCAAATTTTTTATTCCTAAAAATTCAGTCAATAACTCTCCATGGTTTCTCCCTTCTTCCCCTCACCTGCCCCAGAAATTTAAAGAGAAATGAAAGGTATATGAAATATGGATACTAAAAATCTTCCAAAGTAGTTTGCTTTAAAGAAGAATTGCTAAATATGATTTTGTGTAGATAGGTCAAGACATGCAACTGATTTTCCAGATATACTTTTTTTTTGTCTTTGGAAACCTTAGGAATGTAGATAGTAAGACTACGTGCATCCTTCAAGCTTCAGAAATATTAAAAAAAGAGGATATACCTGCTGACCCAGTGTGTAACGGAGTAAGACATGTTTTACTACCAAAGCTGCATAGATGCTTTACAGATCATTAGCAACAAAGGCTTAGTTGGTCAAAGATTTCTGGCTATTTTTGATTTTTTTGGTTTGTAAACGGTTAATTTTAAAATTAAATACATAGTCAAATGTAATTGTAAATTTATTTTTAAACTTTTACAAATTATAATAATTGGTTAGGGTACTAAAGTAGGATATTGTAAAATTTAAGTGTCACCATTCTCTAATCTATCATGCATATCTCTAACAGAGTTAATAATGGTACAAAGCACCATTGTTGCATCCTATACAATGAGAATACGTTGTTATTTGTCTGGAAGGAGAGAAAGCTAAGGGAAGGAATTACAATGCTTTGCTATTGAGTTATATGTTTGAAATCCTTGGGATTGCTGAAATGCTTGTGAGAATTATTACTAAATTTTGTTATAGCCAAGCTTAAAATTCCCCTACATTTTTATATTTATATCCCCTACATTTTTATATTTCAGATCTCTTAATGGAATTACAATAAAGTAATCTGAACAAAATATGAAATATTTCCATTAAAAAAAAAGAATTTTTTTGGATTTTATTGATTGTGCCACCACAATTCATTGAGAGGAGTATCATATCAGAAATTTTGAAGTAACATAATAGAGATATGTAATCTTTATGACAGAACCTTAACTAGCAAAATCACTCCTTTCATAATAGTGAAAAAAATTGAATGAAACTCCTGATTCATGAAATTGAACTTTTTGCTGTCACAAGAACATGCAGGCCATTTTCTCTTGATAAAAAAGTCAGTTAATTTAAGAAGATACATGCTTCTGAACTGTATTCTTCAATAAGTGCTTAAAAAGGTAGTCCAGATGAGAATTCCTGAGACACTTAAACATTAGAGGTCATACAACAGAAGTATTTGTTCATATATTTAAATGTAGAGTGCATTCCTGCAAATGAAGAGTTCTGCTTGTGAATTACTTTCTAGAGCTGAATAGTCTCATGTAAATCAACTGAGTCCAAAAGTGTTTGCAGGATCCTGAGCTGTCTGTTAATCCTGTAACAATATACTTCTACATAAGCAAGACATCAAAAAAAACCTATTTCATGTACCACATGGCACCATTAAAAATAAAATGTTTAAAAAATAAGCCTTTTTTAAATCACAATTGCATATTCAATCACCAATTTTTGGAATGTCCTCAAGACTGACTACTTAACTCCAACAATGACATTCTTAAATGTTGAGAACAAGAAAGCTGATAGATTAAAAATATATATTTGCCTTTGGAAAGGTCTCACTGCTGACTTATTTTAATAATTTACAGTGCAAAAAGAGTGATTGTAACACGGAAGCATCCCAGCGAGTGATGGTTGCCATCAACAGCACATCCCCATTGGCTTTGAGCACACCTGACAGTTCAGTGTCTGGACTAGCCCTGGCCTGAGCTGGGTTCAGCTTGTTTGAGCATCAGGCTGGCAGCAAATGACCATGGACCCTGTTATTTGAGGTGAAGCTCTCTGAATGTCTCTGAATGGCTAAGCCCAAGTCTGAAAACCAATAGACCCACCAGAGACTGGTAATGTTAACTCTGCACCAACAAATGATTACAGTTTTCAGTGGTAGAGTGTTTCTTTTAGGTTTATTTCAGCACTCTATTATGTAAATGTCAGATGCCTCTATAAGTCTAGAAAAATGGTGTCATATCACATATCTTAAAGACAGACTGTGTCAAGAAATGTTCATTCTCTCTTCCACAATGTGAAATCAGCTATGCCATCACCATAGTGAAAATTGTTTGCTTACACTGTAATTATTATAAATGTCTCTTAGCAAAGTTCTACTAGCAGTAACTTCATGATTAAACAGTTAGTATCTGATAAAAAAATGGCACAGAAAGATTCTGGAATCTATGGAAGGTGGCTGTTATGCAAGCTTAGTGGCATTTTTAAAGCAAAAATAAGTTTTAAATTTGAAAAAATTAAAAATTGTAGATGAGAGTTACACTAACACTGTGTCCACAGTCCTATAACCAGCAACTAACTTATACTCTTGTAAATTTTTAGTAGTTGGGTAGAATAAAAATTAGAGAAAGACACAAGAATAATGTTAAAAGACAAAATAAGCATACTTATTTTGTACTTATTATAAAGATGAGGACTTAATAAAATATTAATAAGTAAATCTCATAACACAAAGATCTTTCAACTCTTATCAATAGAGAACTCAAACTTTTACCACAATTTTAAAGGAAATTTGTATATGTTTAATAATAAACCTGCAAGTATGTCAGTCAAAATCCGTTAAATATTCACAGTTAAGAACAAGCTGTAGCTGTATGCATGGTACAGATGCTGAAATGTGTAACTAGGACAGATTGGAATAAGATCAGATGATAAACAATATCTTTTAGCCTTTTTTAGATATTTATTAATATTATTGAAATCACTTTTTTACTTCCTTTTTTACACTAAGAATGTAGACATCCATGGATCAAAAGTCTTAATTGCATGTGTCACTGATTTGTACAATGACAGACTGTGAAAGATTTTCATGGATGCTGAATAAAGTGGTCTATGATAAATATTAAACAGATGGACTATATAAAAAATTACTATTTTATTTTACATTATTTTGTATTTCTCGAGAGGGGCAGACTGCTTAACTCCAAGAGGATGTACAATATGCATAACACAGCAAATAATTTTATATGGAAATTGTTGTCTTGGTCTTGTGATGGTAATTTGAAAAATATTGTTCCCACAAATGCTGACTCTGCTAGTCTAAGGTAGTCATATTATCATTACTGCTGAGGCTTTGTTCTTCATTGGCTTCATCTTCAGGACTACTAAAGAAAGAACTAAAGGTTCTTTAGTTGATGAAATATTTAAAAAAGAAAAAGAGTATCTCAAACTGCTAGTGTGATGTTGCATAGGAAAATTTTACTTCATTACAGTGCTACATAAGTTAGGATTAAACAAGTAGAATCGGTATTTGTGGGAATGATAATATATATTTACAAAAAAAAAAATCCCTGAAATATCTTGATCTATTTTCTGCTTGCTAAGTAGCACCTAAAAGAAAAAATATTTGCTTTTTATTGCTATCAAAAGAATAGAAAAAATATGGAGGAGACAAGCATTTAACTTTTCTTGCTAGAATATACAAAAACACACACTGCATGTTATCTTTCAAATTTTGTACTTAGAAAAGGGCAATACAAGAGGTATTTTAAAAATAATAATTTGTCGGTTCGTATAGAAGACAACAGTGTACCCATTCAATATAATAAGCTAATAATGAATGACTGAAGTAATGTTTTTAGTAGGTGAATTTGATTTCCTAGAAATAAAACTAATTTTACTTTGTACTAAGGCAAAAATAGTTTCTTGTTCATAAATACATTTTGGATACTTTATTTCCTCCATTTCTTTTGTGTGTGCATACAAATGTGGACATGTAAGCTCTTTACAAAAATTTGAGTATCATTGTTCCTCTATTGCATAAACTTGAGAAAAATTGAAATTATTAAATATCATTATACAAAATAGGGATAGCCTATTATTATATTCCTGTATTGGAAACAATCCTAGATGTCTACTGACTTGATAGAGTAGTTAGTAGAGTCTTCCTCTGTAAAGTACAAAAGGTCCATGAAATACATGTACTGTTTGATATAAAGCAATGTATTTATCAAGTGTCTAGCTCGTTCCTTAAATAGCAGTGGCGTTTAGTTCAAAACTTTAAAATAAAATAAATATAATAATTTAATGTCTATCAAGGTTCAGTGTACAATTTATAAGACTTTCTTCTTCTATTTAAGATTCCAGTTAATGAACAGTTATCATTTTATGAAATAAATTCATGGGTCATGACAACCTGAGCTAAGCAGAAAAGTCCTTCCTTTTCTCCTTCATTTTTTCTGTAGCCCTAGGATTTGTCATCTGCAAGAATCTTTAATGTCATTTTCGAATCTGGAGATGTGAAAGTCATGAAAGGTAGATCACCCTGTTCGTAAGACTGAGACATGTATCCACAACCTGGGTCTTACCACCTTCTTCATTTAAAATGTGTTACTCAGTGATGTGCATGGGAATTTGCATTCATGGAAATATACTCTTTTATTTATCACTGTATGGCCAGAGAAATACTAGATATGGGTCTATCCCCTCCAAGCTGCTGAAGACAGTGGAAGTTTCTCCTCTTATTTTGAATAGATGTGTAGTGAAAAGGCTACCTGAGAATAACAGGACAAACCACACTAGCCCATCACCCTCTAATTCCACTTAGGAAAGCAAGGGATTTGACAGGAGATGGTATATAAGGATTTCTCAGAACCTGAAGAGATAGTTTTTAGTCCAAGTCTAAAGAGAGGAAACCAACATACAATGGCCCATGAATCTCAGGAATATTCAAGTTTCTGTGAATGATAAGAAGTGTTATTCAGACTCCTTTTAAATTTGTTTCAAATATTATAATGAAAGACTTCACAAGGATACATACATGAAAATCTCATGAGGACTCTGGTCTGCAAACCACTCTGGTGATGAAGGTCAATAGTTCTTTTAAAATCATCTTGATATTAAAAGTCTAATTTACAGCTTCTCTATTATTCTTCCTTTCCCTTTTTAGGCTAGCTAAAATGAGTGCTGCATAGGATGATTTGTATTCATTAAAACTGAGTAAAATATTTAGTAAATATTTAGATAAAACTAGCATTATTAATTAAGTACATAGATACTGGTTGTAATATGTTGTTTCATGGCACAAGATGGTGATCATGAATCTTTTCATAGGAGACTATTATGATCAACTCTATTTCGGATAATTTTCTGAAAATTTAATCATCAGCTTTGGAAGTGAGTTAATAGGTCCTTTTCCTTTCTATAGAGCACATTATATTTAAAATTTCCTTTGCATATACAGAATTGAAAAGTCTGATTAAATATGCATGCAAGAGAAGCTAGAAATAAAGAATTCAAAGGACAACCATGGGGAGATTTGATTAGGCTGAGCACTTCACAAGAATTTCTGTAGGGTACTGTAGGTACTCTTTCAGATTAGAAAACTTTGTGACTAGGATATAATGACTTTTTATTCCCCGTGAAACTCTCTCTTTTTGTCTTAGTCACTTTTCACTTATATGACTAATGATATCATTCAAATGAAAGCCATGAATCTTTCACTCACTAAGTTACAAAAAGAACAGAATTTCAAACTTTGAAATACTAACAGACTAAAGAAAAAGAAGACATAAGAAAAAGAATGTGACCACTTTTCTCTCTTCAGTGACCAAATAACCACCTCAAAGTTAGTTTTTCTAGCTATCTCAAAAGCTTGCTTCAAAGAAGTCTTTTTGAAGCTTGAGAATTTTGTGACTGAGAACAGCATAGATATGTGGAGCCTACAGTCAGGATGAGCAAAGATCAGAAAATACCTGTATGGATAGAAGTCTTCTATCAAAAGATTTATAGTTCTTACCTGGTTTCTTATTTCAGAATCTTTTATTTTTCAGGTATGAATATAAATAATAGATTTGGAAACCTAGGTGTTTAGCAAATGATTTGTTTGAAAACTTCTAACTCATATTAAGACAACTCCAGTCTATAATAATGTTTCATGCACTAGGTCTCCTTTTTCTCTATTTTTATCATATTTTTACCCACATTTCAGGGAACTAGTAGTATTACTACCCCAACTCCTTGAAACCATTGAATTTCAAGTTCAAGTTATGAGTTTCTTATCTAGATACTTCAGAAAATGAATCTGAGAGAGTCTATATGAAAGTCACAGGATAGAAGGCTAATGTTACTCTATCCAAAGAACAGTATTAAATAAATTATTTAAAGTAGAAAATATTTTAAAAAAGAAATAATGTGGTACTCAATGTTTCAATATTGTAATCAAATACTGATGTAGAAAAAAGAGTCATAGAATCACAGAACCATTTGGANGATCTTGAGCCTTGATCACTTCCAGGAATGTGGAATTCACAACTTTTCTGGTAAACTTGTTCCAGTGCCTCCCCACACTCATAAAGAATTTCTTTCCAATATTCAGTCTAAATATGTTAAAACTGTTATCTTTCATGTTAAAGTTGTTATTCCTTATACTATCACTAGAGGCCTCTTTTTATTAAAGGTAAAAANATATATTGAAAAGCTTTATATAATGAAAAGCTGCTGAGGTCTGAGAGCCTTCTCTTCTCCAGGCTGAACAACACCAAATGTTTCAGCCTTTTTCATAGGAGAAATAATTTTTGTAGTCCTCTTCTGGACTCACTCCAATAGGTTGCTGTCCTTTTTATACTGGGAGGCCCAGAGCTGGGAACAGTATCCCACGTGGGGTCTCATAAGGGCAGCGTAGAGGGGAGAATCACCTCCATCAACCTGCCAGACACA
>VZTB01003119.1:319193-374778 GCA_013397245.1 Thryothorus ludovicianus | reverse complement strand
TATTAAGGTCATAAACCTTGTTATATGTTTAGAAATTTGTATATGTATATATATAATGTTTCTATGTTTAAGAATGGTATGCATCCTGGACTTCACAGCATTGTCATATGGAGATTTAATTTCTGTTCCCACCTTCAAAGAATGCCACAGTGGGAATGGGAATAATCTCATGCTTAGACTTCCAGTTGAAATAAGAAATATCTGATAATCTCCAACATTAAGAATATGAAAGATTATATTCTGGAGTGAATGAACTTTGTTTCACCTTGATAACCTTAAAGACAAATCTTACATAGTCAAACTGTAAGTATCTTTTCATTAAATATTTGCAGCATTTTCAAGCTAAACAGAAATCATCAGCCTAGACGCTTTCTCTGTGTCTTGTTACTTCACCCACTGAATACTAAAGAGCTTGTAAACCTTGAAGGTATTTTTGCATTTCACCTGTAGAATGCAACATTGGTGACATTTTAAGGATTTAATTAAAGAATACTTATCATAGTAGAATTCCATAGGAAGTGCTGGGTGACAAAACCCCAGTGTTGTGAAATTAATTGTACCACTAATGTAAGGCTGAAACAAGTCGAAAGCTTGAACCCAATGAAACAACTCATTAATCCTCAAGCAACTGTACTGTGCTAGGTGAATAACTTCTGTATTCACATCAAGTTACCTTAAAAAGAAAGAAAATGCCAAAAGCTAAGGTATTTTTTAAGCAGGTAAAATTATTTTTCAGGATGGAACATATTGCATAAACATGTTTATCTCTATTTTTTTTTCTGAATTAATTCTTTAAAGCTCTTTAAACTTAGTTTTAAAAATATATTGTTTTCCTATATTTTAAAAAAATAAGAGAAAGCTTTTGTTTTCTTCCTGTCTTTCTTCAAAAACTATATTTTTAAGAAAGAAAATTTTAAAAAAGGAAGAAGGTGCAAGTATTTCCCTGTGGGCACAGTGATAAGAACTTAAATATATTGTGTATTTTTATACCATGTTTTCTTTATGGATTATACGATTTGTACAGTATTTCCTGAAGAAATGCCAAATAATTTTATTGGCCAATGTTTTAATGCGCAGAGATAATGGCATATTTAGAATATAAGCCTGTTTTTCTGAATTTCATTATATTGTAAGTTATAACATATTCTTCATTAAATAAATAGTAAATTAAGAAGCAAAAAGCTGATGAAGCTTTGTTGTGTTTCTTTTCAAATTTTCCTATTTAGCAGTTGTGTTGCTAGCTCTTGACCCTCACCACATCATTTACATGCCTCAGTTCAATATGACACACAAAAGATGAAAAATGTTGCCAAGAACTCAAATGCTATTCATGATATGAAAAAATAAATATCTTGTCATAGCTCAAACATTTAAAACACAAGTCCTAGTAACTACAATTGTTGTTATTATTGTGACCAATTAGTTATAGTAACAACTTAATATCCATCTAGGACTGTGTCACTGCTGCAAAAAATAAGTTTATTAAAAAGTCTTTCAAGTTGAAACAGATTTGGATTTCTGAGACTAAAATTAAGATTTTAATCTGTACTTCAAAATACCAGTTTGGCAACCAAAAATGGGAAGTACAAAATTTTGATTTTGATTATTCCTATTCAGAAAATGAACTCTCAATCTTGCATAATTCATCTTCCTATTTTAAAGATATTGCATATATATATGCAGATACTGTGCATATATATGCATACAACAAGCATAACAAATAAGGAATGGTAAAGAGAAACAAGACACAAGGAATCACATCTGATGATCCCAGATTACCAGGAAAGTTTTGAAAGTTACTAATCAAATAAGAAAGAAATCTCTTATGAGTAACTGTAGCCTTTTGAAAACTTCTTGGACGAGCATTTCCTCAAACACTAAGAGACCTGGAATTTATGTGTGGAAGGAGAATGAGGAGATGTGGCAGATAAAAGGAAGGAGTCTGTGTGTAGGATGGCAGCAGTCACAGAGGAATCCTTAAAGCATGTTTGTTGTCTCTCATGTTTAAAATCAGATGTGGATGCTGGCTCTGAATGAATGTTTTGGAGCACCAGACAAGGAGTAGGAGGAAGTGTGTAGGTCTTGAAGGGACAGCAAAACTGAAGCAATTTCAGAATCAATCTCTAAGTAGGGGTGCCATCACTCTGAATAACCTGAGCCAGAAAAATGAGTAAAACAGGAAGTTAAGAAGAACTGAGATAATGCAAGGGAAGTGCACCAGAGACCTGAAGGACCTCAAGAGTGTTGACTTGAGGGTTCTAAGATTCATACATATAACTCAAAATGAGGATTAGAGTACAAGGCTAATGGCTCAGGAATTCTGCCTTAGTACGTCCTCTGAACAAATCTGAGATGATATTTCTTGGAAGAAAGTGAAATTTTTAATTTCACTAATTACTAATTGAATTAGAATTTACTGCACAATCAGAAAAAGTTATTGAAATACTTGATATACTGTTTTCCTACTGCCTTCCTAAGTGGTATAGTTGTTGTGCCTTTACAGTAACCAGAATCTGATTGCTTAGCAAATAATTATCAAAGGTGCTGAGTTAACAGTAATTTTATTTATTTGAAAGTGAATATTTCTTTAATTCCCCCTTTAGTCTGGACATTAGTACTTGTGCTTTTATTCATATGAGTACACTGCAGAGTACTTCAGTCTATATCCTGTCAACATATACGAGTACACAGCCTTTTAATGGCATTGACCAGGCAGTTTCTGGGGACATCTGGGCCTGCCTTGGCCTGAGCTTGTTTTAGCTTGTTTGAAGAACAAGCTGGAGGCCAAGAGACCACTATCCCTCTTTCTTGAGATGAAGGTCTCTGAATGACTGTGGCTGAGTCTGACCACCTGTGGGAGTCATGGCAAAGCCAACCTTTGCACCTTTCTCTCTGTTGAGGCTGGCTGTTCATCAGCTTCCAGACTTAAACAGGGAGAAAACTGGTAACCAATGTGAGAACTCCAGACTAAGGAGAAAGGGGGAGCTCCCTACATGACCACTAACCTTCCTTCCACTTCTGAGTCTTGAGTCTGCTGACAACTTCTTGAGTTCTGATGCCCCGTTTTGCTTGGGCAGGGCCGCCTCCACTGCCTCAGGTCTTCGAGGGCTTCTGGAATAGGTAAACTAGCTTTAGAAAAAAGGGATGGCTGGACTAAGGATAACCATTTCTTTCACTCTGATTAGATTATTCAGATCTTCAGCTAGGGTAACAATAAATAATGTTTGACCTCACATTTGAGCAACGGGGAATAGGTTAAATAGAAAAGTTAATGGAATTATCAAGACTGAAGGTTTTTCTATATAAGATATTTCAGGAATCTGAACAAAGGTATTTCAGGAAATTAGCTGAGAACTTCTGAAGGAAAAATGTGAATTCCTGTGGTTTTCAAATGGATACTCATATAGACAAAAGCATGAAGTCCTATTGAAAAAAGGAGAAATATAATTGAAATGCCTCTCTTTAGTGTTTGAGGAGAAAGAAACAAAATGAGATATAGCAAATGATGGAGATGATTTTCAATTCATGATCACTTCAGAACATTCACTATTTTTAGTTCAAATAGAAAGCTTAACTCTCTAAAGAACTGTAAAAATGGAAGCAGAGCTGCATCTGACACAGAAAAAGAAGTAGCTTTCCATACATGGGCACACAGACTGAAGCAGTGTCAGGGGAATTGGAATGTTACAGTGATGGAAACCGGATCAGTAAGGAAGAAGGTAAGTAGGGAAGCTGAGGGAGATTTTACCTAATTCTAAAGTAAAATGTCTGTTTTGTCTAGCTTTCTTCAATTCACTTGATACACAAGCAAACATCTTTGATATAGTAAGAAGATTTGTTCCTAACAATAAATTAAATTTCAAAGTTAATAACATGAGAAACTTACAGATCATAGAAAAGGAAAATTGATTGGCCAAAACTGACCTAGGACTAAACTAGTAAGACAAAACCAGAAGAAACTATTAGACTTTGTAGACAGTGAAGTGGAATCCTTGGGAGAAGGATGTAAAAGATAGGACATGGTGAAATGCTGGCTTACTAGGAATTTATGACTAATGCTGGATAGAAAATCAGTAAAACAGAGGTAAGTGGACAGAGAACTTAGTTTAGTTAGGACCAGGGGAAGGGAACATGTAAGGTAAAGCAAACCATGTGATTGAAGCTGCTCAATGCTTCCTCTCAAGCAGTTCTACTTCTGATCATAGCAGCTTTGAGCAGGAAGAAAAATGTATGGCTGATCTGATCATTGATGTGGCTAACTTTATTCTGTGACCAGGAGAGAGATGTGTTGTTTTTCCTACTGCCAGTGGGAGATCATTTAGCAGAGACAAATAAGATAATTTGAGACTCTTACAGAATGCACATAATTCCATCAAATAAAAATACATCTCTATCATGTATAATGTAATGCTAATTGCCAAATACTTTTCCTTTAATGGATCTATTATTTCTTTCAATTGATAAATTAAATTACTTCCTGTCTGTTGGAAGGCACGTACTTTCTCTTATGTCTTTCTTTTGACTATAAGAGCTTGAATTGGGTCACAACGGTGGTGGTGAATCAGTAAAACCATTACAGAGCATATTAGAAATTATTTATTTCTATTAGAAATAGATAATTTCAGTGTAGAATTCATCCTAATTTAGCAAAAGTGAATGACAGTGCCCCAAATATTTTCCCTTCTGTATTTTTCTAATGAGGAGTGATTGAATTGCTTACAGAAGGAATCTGGTGTTTAATGTTTGAACTATTGACTTCTAAAATATATAATAACAACAAGTTCACTATTGGCCATTGAAACCAGGATAAGTAAAAGATTACAAGAAGAAATGGCTCACTATAATGACTGTAGAGGATTGACCCTGACTGGATGCCAAGTGGCCACTAAAGCTGCTCTTCCTCAACTGGATAGAGGAGAGAAAAAATAAGGAGAGGGAAAGGAGAGATCATTTGTCACTTACTGTCATAGGCAAAAGACTTGACTTGAGTAAAGTAATAAAATTTATTACCAATAAAATCAATGAAGTGTATTGAGAAAATAAACCCAAATCTTAAATTCCCTCTACCCATCCTTTATTCAAGGATTCAGTACTACTCCTGATTTCTTCTGCTCCTTCTCCAGAACAATGGGAGGGGACTAGGAACAAGGGTTGCATTCTGTTCTTCACCCATTGTTTCTGCCACTTCCTCCTTAGGGGTAAGATTCCTCACATTCTTTGCCTGCTGGGGTTTCCAATGTGGGGTTCCTCTCATGGGAGACAGTTCTTCAGGGACTCTCCAGTGTGGGTCCCTTACATGGCTTACAATTCTTCACAAACTGCTCCGCCATGGGCTCTTCCACATGATGTAGTGCTTCAGGGGCATGGGCTCCTATGGGGTCACACAAATCCTACCAGAAAACCTGCTCCAACATGGGCTTTTCTCCATGGAGTGACAGCTCCTGTCAGAGCCTGCCTTCCCTTGGAGTGACAGTTTCCTTTGGGCATCCACTCGCTCAGGTGTGGGCTCCTCCAAGGGCTGCAGGCAGATCTCTGCATTCCTGTGATCCTCCACGGGCTGCAGGGTCACAGCTGCCTCACCATGGGCTGCACCAAGGGTTGCAAGGGAATCTCATCTCCAGTGCCTGGAGCAGCTCCTGCCCCTGCTTGTCCACTAACCTGGAAGTCTGCAGAGTTCCTCTCACATAATCTCTGTGGTTGCAATTGTGCAATAGCTTTTTGCCCTTCTTGTTAAATCTGTTATCCCAGAATCCATTACTGCTGAAGGACCTGGCCTTGGCTGGTGGCAGGTCAGTAGGATCCAGCTGGCACTGGATCTGTCAGACATGTGGGAAATTTCTCAGAGAAGCCACCCCTTGTAGCCCCACATAACTATTACTAAACCTTGTCAGTCTAACACAATACAGAGGCCCACTCACTGTATTGAAAAGTATATTGAAAATAGTGTTCATGTGTGAAAGTGAAAAGTCTTCAGAGATACAATAGTTATATATATCAATATATTGCTCTATGCACTGGGACAAGTATATATCCCACAATTTTCCAAACCCTCTTGTGAAAATAGCAAAAAGAAACCTTGACAGACTGATGTAAAGCTCTGAGAATAACTGAAAGAATAGCTGTGAGCACTCAGTCCTGAATAGACATGGCTGAGAGACAGACCTATCTATATTTACAAGTACTTCCTTTCACCAAAAGCATGTATTTTAAGATGAAAATGTAATCACGAACAGCAGTTACTTACATTTTACAGCATATTTAAAATCTAAGAATACTGTTTTTTTCTTGATCAAATCAACTTTAGGGTTTTTTTTTGTTTTCCAAAATATTTAAACTTATATATATTATAAACATATAATATAGGGTATATATAATATATTGAGAATTATATAATATATTATTATATTTAATTCTATATTTCAGGTATCATTTAGATTTATATATTGAATTATCCATTGAAATTCAAAAAAGTACTATGAAAGATACATTTATATAGCAGCTGTGGCTTTACTAAAGTATTTTGTAGTTGGATTGCAATATAGCTAATAGTGCTCAGGTATATTAAGTTGCCAAATAAGTGCAGAAAAACAAGTATCTGCAGCATGAAGTAGGAAATTACAACAATAAATGGGAATCTTACTTATTCTATGATGACTACAGTAGTAATGCTACCTTCAAAATTCAAATCAAAATTTAAAATTTCCAGAAATTTAATGTATTTTTCTAGGTGCTTTGTTGTTATTTTGTTTGTTTTGTTTTGTTGTTTTTTTTCCCATAACTTTTCCATGAATAAAAAGGATTTTGCATGGTTTAGTAATTTTCACGAACATAGGTCTAAGAGGAAATGTCTGCACTGCTCATAATGACTGTCATATATAAGACAGTATACAGATAAAGAGGATGACAAAAATAATTTTAGCATAGTTTTCAGAAATAAAATTGTGCTGTTTTGGCTGGGGTATCATTAATTTGCTTCACAGTGCCTGGTATAGGACTGTGTTTTGGATTTGTGCTGAACATAATGATGATAATGCAGAGATGTGTTCTTGCTGAGCAGTGCTGACACAGAGCCAAGGCCTTCGCTGCTTTTTGTACAGCCACACTGCTGAGAAGGCTGAGGGTACATGGGAGTTTGGGAGGAGACACAGCCAGCACAGGTGACCCAAACTGACCCAAGGGATATTCCAGACCATGTGACATCATAGCCTGCTTATAACGTGGGCGAGAAGAAGGAGGAAGGGGCGGACATTTGGAGTGATGGTGTTTGTAGTGTCATCTTTTCTACTCTGGCTCTGTCAGTGGAGCTCAAGGAGCATGTCTTTTTCATCAGCATGTGCTCTTTATGCAAGAAACAGATTTCTGTCATGTGGTTTCAGACTGCAAGAGAATTATATTCTTGAATCTTGTTTGCAGATGCTTAGCAGAAATTGTGGTTTTGTACACCACAGCAAAAGCAATTTGCCTTAAGGTATCAGGTTGCATCCTGCTTCTTAGCCCGCAGACTTTGCAAGCACACATTATATCAGAACTTATATATTTCTGAAATGTCTCCTTTTAGAAACATCTCCTTCAAAATATAATGTTTAATAGTATATTTTTCTGTCTTTACTGGAAATTAGTATATTTATAAGGGGGAATTTCCGTGTCCTTTCTCTTTATGATTTATGTGTCTTCATTTTGTGTTAAAAGTGAATATCCAACATGAAATAATATAGCCTTTTAATTTCTGAAAAATGTTAACTATTTTGGTCATTACTGTAACTATATAGAACTAAACAACAATTTATTTGATTGATTGATCTTGGCTGACTGGTTGTCTAAATCACCTATAAGGTATTACTTAGTGGCATGAATAAAGTTTCTTCTTTGAATCATGTCCTTAGACTTCCACATGGTTTTATTTTGTGACCTAAAGGCACAGTAGTTACATATATTCACAAAAATAATACAATTAATTGTTTATAGGAATCATTTTATCAAATGGCAATTTTCATTTATTGTAATATGTAACATTTACTGAGTAATTTTGCAGATAGAAAAATGATACGTGTGATTTGTTGTGTCATTTCAGAGCAGCTCTTGGATTAGGATCAGCTTTAGAATCCAGTGGTGATTATAAGTGTAACTCCTGTCAACCATTCGTAGGAACACACCCGTGTGGGGCTTGGAAATTATGGGACAAAAGATGAGGTTAACATAAAGTAATAGTTTAAGTGCTTTGAGGGCTAGGTGACATACAGGAAAAGCAGTAGTTCAGAATGCTCATTTTCCTTCAGTCCATTCTCGTTTCCATTACATTATGAGGAATGTTCAACTGCAGATCAACATCACTTCTATGCTTCTAGCACTAATAATTCAAAACCTTACATCTTTGATAATGGTTCCCTGCTAAGCCTCTTCCCTTTCAATTATAATATTGACTTTTCTTTATAGTTTCTTGCAATACTTCTTGTTATGTTATTGGTATGAATTGGTTCATTCCTAAAAAGATAAAAGGAACACTGCAATGTACTTCTCAGCCTTTATAGAGGGGATTGTAAGCTTTTGAAAAATGACTGTCTTCTTTCTTTTTCTCTTGAAAATAACAAAAACTCCTAACTCCAAATTTTACCAAATGTATTGAAAAGATGTATTTCAGTGTATTTGCTAAGTAGTCACGTTCTCCATGGACCAGTTATCTGCAAGATGCATCACAGTACCTGCAGCTGGCAGAAGACAGCAGTGAGTGATGTGAAAATGCTTAAGACAGGACTTTCCAAACTACTGCAATTACGACTATATTGAGACTTCTTACTCTGGGGAAAAAAAAAAAAAAAATAGTTCTTTGTAACATTTGAGATAAATTAACTTGGTGATATGTTAATATGTTTCTCTAGCACTTCCTCTGTCCTCCTTACTTCCCCAGAAGCAAACGGTAGCTCCTTGCCCTTGTGTACCAAAGTTTAATGGATGGTATGTCAAAAAGGAAGTAGCAGGTGATCTACAAGTAAGCATTTCTGCAATACTATTGAGAAACAGAAATGTGAAATAATTGCACTAAAACTAATATTTTATTTAATGTTTTCAGACATCAGCAGGAATTTATCAAGCAGACCTAATTTCAGGCACAACTGAATACCAACCAGAAAGAAATTGGCCTTCAAGTTTCTCTTCAATTTTGTTACACGTTTTGAAGATATCAAGGGATGCAGATTAATCTGCTTTTGCACAGAACCAGCTGTTACTGTCTACATCATTACATTTCAAAGTGTATTCCAAAGGCAAAACCATTTTTTTCTTTCAACTTCAAGTTCTTTGTCTTCTTATAGGTTTCATTGCTGTTTTCTTGCTTCACCATCCACTTTTAAAGTATAATTTCTTATTTTTTTCCTCTCTGATTTCATTAATGACTGCTTTCACAAGCATGTATGGACCAGCAAATTTCTGGGCTAGGCTGTAACTTTGGAATTTGTCTTGTTTGCAGCAGGGCAATATTCTTCTCTCCACAGCAGTGTGTCTCATGGCATGGCATATCCACTGCTGCAGGAAGAACACTAACTTCAGCCATGACTGGAGTGGGGTCTCCCCTTTCTTCCCTCCTTAGTCAATCTTTTTTGAGGGAAGGGTGCAGAAGTGGTATTTTTTTCTTTTGAGGAAAAATACAGAATAATACTTGGATGAAATCATTTTAATTACCCTGTTTTTGTGTCTAACACTTCACTGTCTGAACATTACAAACCTATCATTCATCATAATTTGGTTTTTTTTTTCTGTGCAGAGGATGCACATAAGATATTTTTGAGTTAACAGGATCTCAATTTGCACAACTATGAAGATCACAAAATGTTTCACATACTAACCTATCAATAATTGACATAGGCTAGTACTGATACTTTGGTATTTATGTTGTATACAGTACCTTTAGAATTTCTGGCATTAGCATTAATGTTCTGTGTGAACATTAAGAATATAACTTTTGGTGGGATGATGTATTTAACATTTAAATAGCCCAAACTTTTAAAGGATCCTTAAAAATATTCCTGATTTTATTTTATCCATATTTAGTCTTTAAAACAAAAAGGTAGATAAACCAGGGTGCATAGTGCTGCCCTTTGAAAGGGGAGATGAATGAGGCAATGCAAGGGAGTGCAGCCATAGCATGGTAACAGAAGAGGCCAGGGATGACATTGGATGGCACTGGGAATATGAACAGCAGTTGGTTAAAGATAAGAGATATGGACCAAATGAATTTAATGGTAACAAAATGAAAAAAGAGCAAGTATCTAACAAGTAAAATATGTGTATTCAAAACAAATAAATATTAACTTAAACTCTAATGGGGACTTGTAGACTTATATAAAAAAAGCAAGATGTAAATACACATAAATAGTCCCAAGTGAATTCCCAGACTAAGGAAAATGCCACCATCAACACCACACACATATGGTGGGGAATTTGGGGTGCTGTCACTTTGATGAAATACCTCATTCTTTCTTCTTGAGGAGTACTGGTATTATGTATCTGGACTGTTAGTGTAAAGTGAAAGAAAAACAATACAGTAGGAAAATTTTGTGCAATTGAAGACAGAAGTTACAATAAAGTTCTTGAATTCCTGTAAGAGATGTGTGCCCCTTTTTCCCCCCATTACAAAACAAAAATGCAACATAGCCAGCAGAGTCTAGGATGAATGCAACCTTCCAGAACAGCTCATAGATACTCTTTTCCTGCATCTCAGGAGGAAAGGAGTTGCCTTTCCTCCTGAGATGCAGGCCAGGAATCATGGCTTTATTATGTGCTCAAGGCTGAGTGATGGGAACTTGTGAATTTCTTAATCATGCAGGATGTGCCATCTGTCATTTGTCAGGGAATCTGCATACAGGGTTGGTTCACCGACCATGTGTTCTACCCCATCCTAAATGTTGGGTTAATGTGATCTGGGGGTTGGTCTGGTGGTTGGCTTGTTTCTTGTCATTTACATTTACTTGGGAATGTTGGAGTAAGAGAGAATATGTAAGCATGGGAACTAGCATCAGATTTTACATATCATGAAGGTATCTTTTTTGCGTCTAACAAGTTCTGCAAATGTAGTCTTGATTTTTCTGAGGTCTGTATGACAGATTTTATCATGATAAATTGGAAAGACTGTGTAAAGATTGCTGTATCAGCTAGTACTCTGCCAAGACAAACATTATTTGTTTACTTTCCGTCTGACTGTTATTGCCTACCATACAGTCTGCCTTTTTATCACCTATTTAATGAACTGCAGAACTATCTTTCATTTGTGCTTGTTATTCATCTTGGCACAAAGTTTCTCAACGGGTGTGTTAATAGAATTAATGTACAGCAGTATAAAAGAGTAGAATCCTGAAACAGAATTAACAATCTAATTTACTTTCACCAAACAAATACTGAGTGAACACATATGCCAGTGAAACAGATTAGCACAACTGTGGCAGCTAAAACATTAATGAAATGCAGTGGACGTGAGTGCCTGCTCTGGACATTGAAACCTGCACGTGTGTGAATTGCAAGAAGTGGATTATACAACATCTGCCATTAAAATTTGAGCTAGATTATTTAACATATGTTTTAAATAATTAAATGACATGATTTCATACACAGCATTCAAATAGTTTTGAAATGCAATTATTCATATAAGACATATGCTTCTGTTTTACCACACATGCTTCTGGTTAGAAATTAAGTCCATGAAGAAGTAGAATGTGACAGGCAAACACAGTGCTCTGTAATTCGTTCATTTGACATGAAACATATGGTCTGCAGTCAAGCACAGAAAGCATCATATAAGGTGAAAACCAGTACAGCAAATTACAAAAACAGAATAGCACATGAGAACTACATTTGAGTACTATTACTTGAAAGCCACTGTATCTGTTTGCTTAATTTATTGAGAATATTCTTTATAATTTTCATGCTATGAGCATTTTAATATCCTTCCAGAAACTAAACAGCAAAGAAGTAACTGTACTCTTAAATCTCTGAGGTGAATGTATGCAAGTCAACATTAGTTAACATATCTCTGTTCAGCAGAGACATGGTAAAGAGAAAGGATGTGTTAAGTACTATTTCCTCAAAATCAGTTTTGTTTTTTTCATTTATTTTTCTTGGGTTTTTTGTTGTTTTTTAAGATTTTCCAGTGTGTACTAATTTAATTCAGAATTGCCATTGAAATGTCTCAGAACTGGAGAAGAACATCAGCTAACAGCAGGCTGGGGTCTCACTTTAATAGGTTCGGTCAGCCAGATGAAAATCCTTCCATTATAACCATCTCCTAAATCTGATCAGTTATGTGAAAGGTACTAAAGCTCCTGCATTTCTTTGTCTGTGATAGAAAATGCATTATGTTTCTTCACAAATTATACACAAAAGGAGTTAGATTCTGTTTGTAAAACAAGCATACCTGCTGGGTTTAATCACTAAAAGCAAAAACCGCTTTAAATCTGCTACTAACAGCACTTTGGCATCTTTTATTAGTGAGTGTATAAAAGCCCCTTTGATTTTTTAAAATGCATTGGACCTGTTTTCTTTATAAGTGGTGGTACAACAATATTCTCGCTGACCTTCATCCTTGCTATTGCTTTTGTGCTCTGCAGATTCTCTTCTAATATTTAAAAAAAAAAAAACTCAGGCAAAGAACTGGGATGATTAGTCAATTGCCTTTCATCTCTGGGGCTTCAGTCAAATGTGCTTTCAACAGGAGTATCTTCTTATCTTCAGATTAGATGTCTTTAGGTCTACAGTATGTTTTGATGACCTTGGATTCTAGACCAAAACAACAAAAAAGAACCAATGCTTTCCTGTTTCTATTTGAATAATAAAAATGTCATATTCTCCTAATTGGCTAGAAGACAAAACCTCCTGCTGATTCAAAGACAACTGAGAGTAGAAAACGAGGAATTGTACCTGCCATCATTTTATGTTAACCCCATTTAAGAAGCAAAACTCCATCTAATGACATATCAAATATAATTTCCATTTAAATTTTAAATCAACTACAGACCAGTTTTATTTATACCTCTAGAAATAAGTAATTAATATCCTTACACTAATTTCAACCAAACAAAGTATAACTAGACATTGAGTGTGGGAGGGGTCTGCAGAATATCTTTATATCACAATTTTAAAGATCCAAGAGGCATGCTCTAATTCCAGTAGCATAATACAATCATGTAGGGATGATATTTTCCACAAGTTATAAATAGTAGCTGAGCTTGTATTGATATGGAAAAAATACTAAAACTAAGCTATAAATCAAATTTTTTTTTCATTTAGATATTCATATAATAGTATTTTTATTTCTCACAAGTGCATGCCCACATACTTGTCAAAGAATCATAGAATGGTTTGGGTTGGAAGGGACATTAATGGTCATTGAGTTTCACTCCATGTCATGAACAGGGACACCTTCCACTAAACCAGGCTCCTCAGGGCTCCATCCAACCTGGCCTTTATAGGTTTCACTGCATGCTCTTTTGAGAAGAATCTCACTCAATATATTAGAATCTCACTCAATATATTATATTAGCTTTCAGCTATGGTTTTCATGCTATGAATATTTTTGAGCTGAAACCTGGTGAAATGATCTCCTCAGAGACAGTAAGTGAATAATAGTAGTTTTAGTGGAGCTTCAGGGATATAAGTAAAATGTTAATTACCTCATGTTAGGATCTTTACAACTGTGTCTAATATATGTCATATCATTTAGATTCAAACAGCATTATTCCCTAAAATGCATCTAAGAATATTTATGCATATCATATATAGCAGCTACTCTTAATTTTAAAGATCTGATCAATTGACTTCTGTTGCCTTATGTTAATTTTCAGTTCTGACAACATAATCAATAAGAGGCCAAAGAAACTCTCTTAAAAAATCCCAAAACATCTGTCACTTGATATATAGATTAATCATTCAAACAGCTGAAGTCAACAAACCTCATTTACTCCATTCAGTTACCTAATTATAGCAAATTATGGCAGTAATCCAGGAAAAATCTAAACACCTCCAGAATACAGAACCAATTAAACTGGGCTTTATTAAAGGTTCACCACTGTCCTAGACCATAATAAGCCACAGAAGAAAACCTTTATCTGTTCACTATTCTCAAAAAACATAGACTGTATTGAACAGTTATAACTATCCTAGAACTTTGTGGAATTTTTTTTTTTTTTTATTCACCTTACCAAAAAGGCAATATCTGTAGCTGATAGTTTTTCCTATAGTGTCTGACTGCAGTGGTGAATCTGGAAGACTGGTACAGGAGGAGTTAGTGATCCACACGCTTGTTTTCATATGCAGGTGCATGGTGACCATTTACCAATGAGCTCCCGAGGAAAATGGGGAGAGGGGAGCTGTGGTCAGTTTGTAAGAGCTCATCCCTTCTGCTGCCCTGTTCCCCGTGGAGTCCCTTCAATGGATACAGTCCTTCAGCAGCCGCTCCAGCATGGCTCTTTCCCACAAGCTCTAGTTCTCCAAGAACTGCTCCAGCATGGGACCTAGCAGAGGATGTCCTGCAGCCCCCTCCACTAAAACTTTTTCTTTTAAACACCAGATATCCTTATTCTAATTTTTCTCCGTATTCTTGAAGAACATACCTGAAAAGAAAAGCAGACATAAAATGTTATTAAAAGCTATTTTTTTTCTGTAGCACAGAAGCAATCCTCAGGCATTGATTTTTATATATATATAGTACATTAGAGACTAATTCAGATACCTCTCCCTGATTTTATAAAAAGTCTGATAAACTGCAAAAATGTGGCATGTAAGCTCAATCTCATAGGCACAAATATAGACTAATGACTCTTTATTTACATTCTCATTAAAATTATTTTCCTGTGCATTTGAGCATAAAATTTTTGCCTCACTTATCCCAACAGAATGCTAAAAACTCACACGTTGAAAGTGTCTTTAGAGAACAGGAGTAAGTTGCTACCTAAAATTAAAAATATTTTGCTTGCAACAGAAGCTTATTTAAACACACAGATTGCCATACATTGGATGTAGGACTTGCCTATAGGCAAATAGAACAGTGTGACAAGTAGTGGAAAGAACAAAAGCAATATGTTGTAAATAGTTTCATAATGGATCAGGGCAAGCTTTAGTTATAAAAGCAGCAGAGGATTCAACTGAATTCTTGATTCTTAAACATGAGTCTTACATGTTGCTAGTCCAGTATTAATAATCTATTAATTTAACAATTATTTTTTAAAAATAAAAGATAAATCAGTAAAAATATCGTTTTATCAAAGAATCCATATAGTTGCAGTGAAGTTACACACATCTTGAAATATGAAATTCAAGATAATGAATTATGATAATGACTTTGATAAAATACTCAGAGAAACTGGAATCTACAGCAGAAATTATACAAGGAGTACCCCTCCTTGCAGACACATTTTTGGCAGACACCAGAGTGATGTTACAGGAACCCAGAAGAGGAACCATTTCTTCCTAAGTGAACAATTACCTAATACTGGCACACAGTATAAGCTTATGAAGGAACTGTCTTGGGTTAGCTTACAGAGGATTCCAAAACAAAGCTTTCTTGAAATTACTAGGCCTTTTTGGCCAATACTTTGTCAGTAAAGACAATATCCCCTAAAGACAGAATGTGGTGAAGAATCAATAAATGAGCAATTGCATTTTGTTGATCTTAAAGTAGAACTGAATCCTTTTTCTCCTTTCTGTGTCTTGAAAAAGACAGAATTATCAGAGCTCATAAAATCCATGTATAATGAAGACATCTGAAGTTATAACCACTCTTTTATGTACCATTTGACAAGTAAGTGAATTCAATTAGGATCAAAGATGCAACTAGCTGTCAATAAATTGTTAACGTTTATCAGGTTTGGCTTTATACTCAATTAAAAAGCTAAAGGAGATGCTTATTTAATATTATGTTCTGTATATCCCACTCTTTCTGCTTCACTAGACAAATTAAAGTCCCTTTTAAAAATATGCAATCATAGCTAAAAGGTTTCTTTGCTAAAGATGAACTGTTTTTAAGGTGGTAAAGTGGTCTGAATTTGCTTTAGAGTAAACACATCTTTCAGCTAATCGTACTGATTTCCTAGACACTGTTTTTTTGCACTTTTGACACAAAAAAGAAGTTAAGATTGATTATAACTCTCCCTGCTGCTTAATAAAACCTTCAGCTACTGGTTCATTAAGGAAATAAAAAAAAAATCAGTTAATTTGGCTTCAACTTCCAAATAGTTTCTAGGTTTCTTATATTTATAATAAATTGTTCTTTAACTGAGGACATCAGATAGAGCCACAAGCTCCACAAAAGTGTCAGTGTCTTCTGAATCGAGAAAAAGAGACAAATTTTTCTTAGTTATAGATTGCTCAACAAATATATTTTAGCTTAAGTATATACTTTAAATGTGCTTTTGAAAATGTTTGATATGTTTTTTTCTAGGTATTGCTATGAAAAAGTAATGCATGGCTGTATAAGAGACACATTCATTCAGAAAATTGTATGTTAATTAAATATTTTTAAATTTATTTAATATATATGTTGATTTTTTGTCACACATTTTTATAGTCTATATAAAATTTTCAACATGGCCTTTGGCCACCAAGCTTATTAGATCATTAAAATATAAACTTGAAACAAAAATGCCCTAGAAAATATATTTTAAGTGGTTTTGTAAATCAGGGAATTATCATTTAATATAATGTGTCAGAGTATAATATTGTGTCAACAAGCATAATTTCAATTATATATGTGCAATATTTAACAAAAAAATTAAAACTTTACCTTATGATTAAAACCCAAATGAAGTAGTTGATAATTGTAACATAGAAAGTGATGCCCTAGTAAGCTAATGCAATATGATTGATATTCCATAATAAGAGGTGAGCACAATGCCATTAATATGTCAGAGTAAAAGTAATTTCCAAGTGATTTGTCTTTGTGACTTCTGAAGTTTTACTTAGTTTTGATTTTTTTTTATCCTTTTTCCAGTCTGCAAAAATTGGTCAGATTGATAAAATTTTACTATAGGTATGTAATTAACCCTGACAGTTAGTTTCAAATAGGCTTTCAATACAAAGACAGGCTTTTGTTATGAATTATCAAGAAATTCCAAGTGAATATTCTTATGTAAAGTTTTGCTTCAAATATGTTGAACAACCAAGTCAAGTATTTTAAATCCAGTCTATATTTTTTCTCTAAGATTTTTAAAAAGTTTTACTTATATGATATCTTAAGAGGAAAAGAATCCCAATCAAATATTAATTTCCATTCAAAGTTGTTTACTTTCTTTCTGATATCAAAAAATTATATCTTTACAGGAAATCAGAATCATTTTACAAACATTATTTTGGGGAGACTATATTCAATAGCATTTTTAATAGCATATCTTAGGTAATACTAAAATTTGATTTTTAATGTACAGCCACGAAGTATTCTTGACAATGCAGATGTCTTGCATGCTAAGTTGACAAACAAAAACCCCCTCACCTGTTACTTTTGTAAAGCTATATCTGTACTCTTAATTAGAATATTCATCTCTTTTCGTTCATGTCACTGTTTTATTATTTCGTCTTTGACTCTCTTTCACAATTTTTCCATGCAGAAAAGAAACATAGTAATAGATCAGTTGTGTCTGGGATGAATTGGTATGGGAAGCTTCATCCAATGTGATTATGGAAATACAGCTTTAAGATTTCAAGTGTTATCATAAGTGGGTCCTCTTGACAGTAAGATTTTAGGAGTCATGCAAGAAGATTATCTCCTTCATGCTTTCTCAGCCCAGAAAGATAAAAATTTTTGTTGCAGACCACATAAAGTAATACCATGAAAGAAATCTTGCCTATTACTCAAAAGTATTAAATAATGCTTTCAAGAATAAGTTTATATGTAAGTCCCAGGATTGCCACAATATGTCACATTCCATTCCCTTTTAACTGAAGGTTACCACAAGTACCACTTGTTCATGGTCTATTTCTCTTTTATATTTGTGCATTCATATGTATGTGTAGATTTTTTGTGTGCCTATACACACACACGCATAGATATAGAAATGCAAGCAAACAAAATCAAATTGCAGATTAAACACAAGGCATTCAGTGTAGGCACAGAGTTTGTGGTGATAGGGAAAGGGGCTGTGGCCAAGCCTCATCCCTGACAGGCTGTGACAGTGCAGGACAGGTGAGCAGCGTTAAAGGTAAAGAGACCTGGAATGCTGAGGGGTGCAGAAGGGTGGAGAGGGCACACTGGTGCAATGCATGTAAGGTGAATGGTATAAAGGTTGTACAGAAGAACAACTGAGTGGTGATGCTTGGAACTGTTCATAGTTTCAGTTGTACCTTCTCTTTCAGTTCAGGCAAAACAAGCATATCCATCAATATTTCAGCTAAGGTAAAATGTTTATTCCTAATATAGTTTCTCTTGATGATAGATTATAGAGCAAGTTCAGACGAGTGTCAAGGACATGAGAATGGTACCATGTCATCTGCCCTTGCTATTGTGAGACATGAAAACAAATCATTGCAAGTAACAGTGTTGGCTTTAATATTAAAAATTCAATTCTATTGATATGTCATATCAATAAAAATATCCCCAAAATCTTCATCTATCTTTTAGTGAGCTAGTTTGTAAAGAAATTTCAGGAGTTAAATAGAAGTACTGCTTTCTGTCTTGTTCTGCTTTCTTTTCAGCTTGCCTTACTGAGTGGGTAGAATTAATGACAGTGTGAATACAATTACTGAGGGAAGTTAAGTAGTTAAGAAGTATAAATCACATGACACAAGAAATCTTAAAACTCAGCAGTAGCTGAAAAGAATAAAACATAGCTCATAATCCCTGGTTTTGGTTTTAGGGTTTTTTTTTCAGCACAGTAGTGCTTCTATTTTGATACAGGTCTGGCTGTCAAAAAGCGATCTGACTGGGATCAAAACTCAAAAGCATGGTGTACCAACACTTCAGAGATCAGAGCCACTGTCAGTGAGATTTTGCTATCAGCTATTAGAGATGGCAAAATGGAAAGAAGCAAAGGAGTGAAAGCTGATCTTCCTCATGCTGAAATCAATAAGAGATTTGCCACTGACTTCAAAAGAAGAAGCAGGGTAAAATACACAACCAAGGAGAGAACAGTCAGAGGAACTTCTAGAAAGAAGAGGAAAGAAACAAACAAAGCAAGAAATTTAGGGAGTGAGGAAAATTATTTGAGAAAAAACAAAAATGCAACAATTTAGAAAATAAGGAGAAAAATCTTGAATTAGAAATGCTTTCACAGAATCTAGAAGTACCTCCTTAACATGTTTCAAATGCTTTGTTGATCTCAGAAAATTAGTTTTTTATATCCCATCTTTATCCTAGAAGTGAGAGTGAACAGTTTCTAAAGCAAATTAAACAACTAACTTTAAGTGTACACACACATGCCTGCATATATGTGAATTATAGGAATACTTGTGTACTTGCTCATGATTTTATTAGATTTAAATTCCAGAAGAACAAACACTGTCTCTATGCTGAGGTCAGGCTGCAACCATATTTAACACAAAGAGAACTTGTAGAAATTTTGAGAGATCTTGGGCTATTTCCCCAGTGCTCCCAGGCTGGAGGCTTCATGACAGGTCTGTATATCATTGCTCTTCCTTCAATCAGTCTACCCTCTTTCCAAGTCTGACATACATGTCTTGCAGCATGAATTGAGCTATGAAATAACAGGGAAAACAAGTAAAAAGGAAAACAGTATCTGCATCCGTTTTGGAAAAATAATTTCATACAGTTCAAAGCTTCACTTAAGACTCTAATCTGAATTTGTTGTTCAGATTTCTCTATATATTCCTTTGAGAAGGAAAGTTTTCTCCAGAGAAAGATTTGGCAACATCTGTTTTGAAATTGTGGCATTCTTTACTTTAGAAATTTTTTCCCTCCTTGTGGGAGGATTCTTATTCTTTGTTGATGATCTGGCATTCCTTAATGATTCATTTAAAACAAACAATTTGCTTTTAAGCAAAGACTGACTCTTTCATGATATTCATCAATTCTAACGCTATACTAAAATTATGTAGAATTATAGAAAGTCCAGTTAAATAAGGCAATATTTCTAACCTGATCAAATGAATCATTAATATCAATATTAATGATACATAGTTTAAAAATTCTTACAACTGGGATGAATAAGCATAATATAATAAAAATATACATATAAGTAACATATTGAAGCATTTTTAAATTAAGATACAATTTATTATAAATAACTAGATTACCTTAGTAAATGAAAATAAGACTAATAAATGTTTCTGATTTGATAAGCCTTGTGCATAACCTAAGTTACCTTAATAGTCAATAAGGACAGTAGTCCATTGAAAAAAATACCCATATGAATGTTAGGGGTTTTTTTATGTGTACATGCATTGTTTTATTTCCTTTGTATATTATTTATTATCTGAAAAGTAAGATAGTTTGGATTTGAAGAAAGCCATCATAAAGTGTCGACACACCAGGTAACAAATCAATGGTTCTTTAAAAGACTGTGCTTTCTGGAGGAAAATATATTTCAGTTTGGGGCCCTGAATTCATTATGCCTCAGTGCATACTGAGTGAAAAATACTATCTGTGTCATTAATGTGTTCATAGAAGAGTCTTGTCTTCAACACCAAAGAGTCAGTTTTCTTGCTTGCTATATTATGGTTTTATTGATGTATTGTTTGACATTAAAAGCTAATGCACACAGCAGTTTTTAAGAACTTCTAATTGATTTTAAAATTTAGGTTAATTTTTAAACAGAAATTAGCTTAACTACATTATTAGCTTTTCAGAATTATTGTAATACTTCTGTGAAAAATTTATTTTCAATAAAAATTATATTTAAAAAAATCTTCAAGCTTCATAGTTTCAAAAAAATCAATTTTAATAATTTAATTTTTCCATAATGGTGATCTACATCTGAAATTTCCAAACTTTGCTGACTTTTTGTGTTTCTTTTTATTTTATTCACTAGATATTTCTTTATCAAGGAAAAAATTGAGACAATTTCACTAGTTTAAGCCACATAATGCAAAAATAAAGAAACAATGAGAGAAGTTTATCATCTATAGAAACTTTATTTCCAAAGATTATGTGTTAGCTGCATAGGAATACCAGGGTCATAATGAAATAGCAAAGATTATAAAGCTGGTAATAGATATAAATTTCTGGCTTTTTTTTGTCATATATCAAGCTACCCTGCTTCAAATTTTTGATTGTGTATCTCCGTAATCAAAATGGGAACAAGCATAGGTTTTTTCGGGCAGTATTAAGGTAAGGAAAGCTCTTAAGAGTGGAGATTGTCTCTCCCATACAGGACATAGAGAAATAAATTGAGGAACTATGATTGTTCTGCTCCAAGTCCCTGTAGGGTGGCACTAGTTCTCTTGAAGCAGGGTAGCCCCTTTCCAGTTACCTTCCCACAGGTGTTGTACATTGGGATAGCCACCTGACACTCATCAGGGCTAACTAAAATAATTTTGCTCACCCACCTATCATGTTCACATCGCGGAAACATTTTTGTGGTCAAGAAGCAGAATGTAAGCACGTTCTTCAGTGCATGTTTTAGCAAACAAGTAACCCATAGCACTTACTGCTCATGAAACTAATGAACTTGCTTTAAGTAATTTAATGTGAGTTACTTGTATTTTTCTCATTCACTTCAACTCAAAATCCAAATGTTGATTAGCATGTGCTTATGGTATTATTAGTTGGGCTTCCAGTTACTAGATAAAGAACTAAAATAATTTTTTTATTACTCTAATTTTTAGACCAGACTTTTTNGGGGGGGGGGGGGGGAAGGGAAAATTTACAAAGAGAAGTTGGGTTTTCCTGGCCATATATTTGAATTGAAAGATATGTATTTATTTCAGGGGAGAAAATATTTATATAGTTTTTCCTTTCTAATTTACTTTCTAATTGTCCCCTCAGCTAAAAAAATAGTTATTGTTCAAATTATAAATCTCTTTCACTTAATTGAGATTATTTTAGGGATGTATTTCACCATCCACTAGTGAAGAGCAATTTTTAAAAGGTTCTTATCCCACTCTTAGGTGGTCTCCATTTAATAACTCATAATATCTCATGTACCTGAATATATCATTGCAGAAGTGAATTTTATGTTGACATAAAGCTTCTCTGCCCTATACCTCTAGATATATTTTAGGGGTGTGTTAGATATGATGTTACCATAACTGAAAAGCTCTCGATCCCTGTTTGCTTGAATTTTGACATGGTAGTGTTTCTTTCCTCTCTCTGTGAATAAGGAAACAGACTTAAAATGCATTAATATTTTGATAATTTTTGATCTAGGAGTTGCAAAGACTATTATACAGGTCAAAGAAAGGAAAGATTATATCCTTAGATCAACAACAAAAGAGAAAAATAATTGGCAGAGATTGACTTATTTTTTCTTTTTCTGCAGACAATAATTTCTTATTATTTTGAAGATATAAGAATTTCATACTTGTCTTCTTAAAAAGCTCTTTATTCAGTTTCAGCTGAGTCCCTGAAGAATTCCTCTTCAGTAAGAATTTTTCAGGATAGAGGACAGTATTTCTTTCAATTTCTGCTTCAGACAGCTATAGGTAATAATATCACTAGGTGAAGAGATGAGATCTTCTGCATTCAGAACACCTCCCAAAAAAGCCAGGTAAGATGTGGGAGGAAAATACACCACTCTAAATTAAAGGAAAAAGCACTGAACCTCAAGTGACATCTGGAGCTGAATAGGTGATAGCAGTTTCCAAATAGGAAGAGCGTATAAAATGAGGAAACCCAGGGTGAGGGCCACAGATCCTAAAAATAACAAAGCAAGTACAGGAGAGCAGGACTTGAGTTGTCTGGTCAGAGTTCTTCTCTTGTTTGAGGCTCTTTGGACAGATTAAACACATTTCAATATCTTTAAAACCAATATTTTGCTAACTTAAATGGAAACATGGATAGCTACAAAAGGGATGGAAGTGCAGAGGTAATTTGGCTTTCCCACAGAACAGGCACACTTTTGATGTTTGAATCACTGAAGAAGATCATGCCTTTTTTGCAGATTTTTTGGTAGTAAAGAGTGCAGGTATTCAGACAGATAATTCACTTACCCTAACAGCATAGAAAACTGGAGAAAACCAAAACTTTCCTCAGCAGACCAACATAGCCACAGCAGGCAAAGACAAAGGAAGCAGGGCTAAATGGAGCTGAAATTTGTTCTGTCAAACTACAGGATATGAGTTTGCATGCACGTGGCTTGAACAATAGGTAGACCTGCAACCCATCTGTAGAGAGGTATTTTCATGAAGGATTGGTTAATTTACATGCAAGGGCTGTTCTCAGGGTACGCAAACACATTTAACAAGGACTATAAGGGCAAACCAAACAAAATAACTTGATCCTCAGGGGGAAAAAAAAAGGTGGAAACTGCAACCAGAATACAGAAACAAAGATATCAAAATACAGAAGTTCAACTTAGAGAATGTGGGATTTCCAGACAAAAGCCCTGTAACCGTAGGGAGGCAGTAGGAACAAGACATGAAAGAAAAATAAGAAAAAATTAAAAAGTCAAAGAAAAAAAGCATTCTTTTGTACAGCTTCACTGGATGAAAAGGATAATAAACTACTGATCTAGTGATGTCAGTAATAACACCAGTAATACTATAGCTTCTATTAATTTTACTTTGTTATATTGGGTAAGAAAACATAGAGATATCACTTTCAGCAAAAACAAAGTAATAGAAGGAGATGTATATACTTCATATATAGTGCAGGTGGAATAAAAATTCCCCATTTAGAATCTGATGGTGGCTGGAAGAATGGAATTCCTGTTTAAAGGAGAACCATCAAGAAAATCGTAAACAAAACCTTCTGAACACCAGGACAGTGTAAGACCTGGATCAGATTGCACTGCGATACTGGACTGTCCACAATGTGAAGGTAGGATGGAATGGCTACTGATTTTACAGTACATAATGATATTTTAGTGAGGTGATTATCTAGAAGACAAGCAATGGTTACAAACACATCTCTTCTTACAGTTGTGGACTGAATTCTACTAGCCCAGGTGGAAGACAGAGGAAGCAAGCCTGCGAAAGGATTGAGCACATTAACACAGCCTCTGAAAGTGGCCCAGACTGAAAGAACAGCCAAATTGGGATAAGAAAGCCTTCCAATAAAGGAAATACCTTCTTTGATCGAAAAAACACTTAACAGGACACTGAAGGACGTCACAGTGTATTAGAACTGACTGAAGACATGATGACCCGTTTATTCAGTGAAGGGTGGTCACTGTGATGACAACAATGATTTTAGTTGTGTTTGGATAAATATCCTTTCCCTTCATAGTCGTAGTTTTCCACATGAAAGAGACAATTGGACCTTGAGTGAAAAGATAAGAAAAAACTATTGAACTATTGAATTTCCTTTGTTCTTTATAATGTGTGCTTTCAATGACTCTTTTTTGTTTGGTTTTACAAATAATTCAAGAATGCTCTCTTCTAAGAAAGAACACAGTAATTTTCACTTGAAATTAAGACTCATTTTACAAAGAATTTTATAGTGCCACTTGTCAGAATCACCTGGCCCATCTAATTACAGGCCTACTTTCTATAAAATAGCCAATATTCACCTGAAAAATGCAGTTTGTGTGGTAGAGTATTTTCCTTTGGTTGAGAATCAGAAAACAGAGAACAACACCAAGAGAAAGCATAAATCCATGTTAGAATTCATTCTGGGAAACTATCTGCTAAATGTTTCAACATAGTGATAAATATGAAAATTAAACTGACGCCATACATAAATGCATGCAAAGTGATATGTTTCAATCCAATTCAGATATGAGTTGAAAGTATATTGTGTTAATTGCATGATGTAAAAGGATGCTTACCACTAAATCTCTAACTTTAGATTCTTGATGTCTTGAATTAGTTTCCAAGTATTCAAACTTCTAAACTAGTTTATCACTGCCCCCCTTTACATTATTTTATAGTATAATACATGATGTATTAACAAATAATAGTATTGTTAAGAACAATTGCATCTAATTAATATATACTATATTAAATATATATTCACATAATACAGCATACTTAGTATTATGGAAGTACGTTTATTAACATTTGTCAGTCATTCAAATGATACAATGATAAATATGGCAGAGGAGTCCATGAAAAGATTGGTTCTCTATTCAGGTTTTGATTGATACTGTGCAATAAATGAGGTCAAATCACACACAAGGGAAAATTATTCTTTAGGTGAAAATCCACAGATCTCTTTTTAAAAGGGCATATTGAATTTCTATCACTGTATGGGATGGAATGTATGGGATGGTGGGATGGAATTTCTTCTTAGCAGCCTGTATGGTGGTGTCCTTCAGATTTATGAATAAAACATTTCAGATAAAACACTATGACTATGGCTATGACTGACAATTCTTGCACAATGTAAAGTCTTTCTCTTTTTTGTGCTCTGCCCCCACAACAAGTGTTCTGGATGCAGATAAGCTTGAAAGGGACAAAACTGGGACAGCTGACCCAAACTATCTAAAAAAAAGAGGAAGGATATCCACAGTTATGACGTTTGTCTTCCTAAGGAATAGTTTTGTGTGGTGAGGCCCTGCTACCCAGGAAGCAAAAAACATCTACCTGAAAATGGAAAATAGTGAATAAATTCCTTATTTTGCTTTGCTTATGCACAGAACTTTTGATTCACCTATTAAACTTCCTTTACCTTGATCCATATCTACTCACCTTCATTCTCTTCTTATCCCATGGGAAAGGAGGGTGAACAAAGAGTTGTGTTGATGCTTCGCTGCTGGCCATGTTCAGGCCAGAAAAATCACACATTCTATCCAAAAAGCAAATGCACTGATGCTAGTGTAACATGAAAAATATTATTTGCAGTCAATACATGAATTGAAAAATAGGTCTGAAATGAGGATTGAATCATAGATTTGCAGTCTAACAATGGAGTACTTTCCCTACACACACAGAGTTTCCAAACCCAAAAGGGTTAAAATAGCAGTAGATCAAGTCGGTGCAAAGCCTACTGTTTGCCAGATGAATGATACAAAAACTGCAACGATCGGATGATTGTGTGAATATTTTGAATAATGTGGATAATAAGAGTGTCATTGATATTGGTAATTCCGGCAAGATTTTTGTAGACAGCGGTAAACGTTAAACAAAACTGAATGTCAACATAACTAAAATAAATAAATATCACTTTTCTAAATTTTCAGTGATCATTAGAGCACTAGCTAAAGTGTTCAAAGAATGAATGCTGAGTGCTGAAAAGAGAGACACATAAAAAGAAGATAAGCAGAAAAAAAATCTTAGACTTTACAGACTTATTACAGGCAAAGAATATGTCAATTTCCTGAGGAAAAAAGAAACATAGTAAAGACACAGTTTTCTAAAGTAGAAAAGGAAATAAATTCTTTATGAGTTAAAAAAATGTTCCTCACCTGGCTATATTATAATGAAAGGGAGAAAAACTGAAGTAGTAGAGAGTGTGAAAAATAAAGAGCATAGAAAAACCTTGAAGTCTCCAGCTGCACATTCTTAGGAAATTGTTCTCTCTCAAAGCAGATGCTAAAGCAGGAATTTACTGAAGTATAAGAAACCACCGTACTCAAGGAAGGAAGGATGATACTGTGAATGAAGTTGAAAAACAGTCTCTGGTTCATTCCAACAGGCAACAGAAAATAGAAAGGGAATCTTTCTTCAAATTCAGTAAGTAAACCAGAAAATATGACATTTCCATAGGGACAGACACCTAAAAATTTTTGCTATGCTTTTTGGAAAAGTAAGAATTCTAGAGGATGAGGCCCATACCTTGAACAGTATTTAAAGAAATCTTAATCACAACACAGCTGAGTGTATTGGCCCTGCCTTTGCCTGTACTAAACTTCCAGAATCCCAGTCAGTGCTGGCTTCAAGCCATAGTAATTACACCAGTATAGAATTATGTCTGACTGAATGAATGTTTATTGTTTTCACTAAACATTTTACAACCAGCTAATTTAGAGGGCATAAATCTAAGTAGTTTTAGGGAATTACACGCTTTGATATATTACCATTATCATCTGGTATATTAGTGGAAAGTAGTTCAAAATGTTTAAAATATGTTGTTACATTCAACTGTTAAAGGAAGAGATGTACTTTTAAGCCACGTAGTTTGAATCAATTTTTCCTTTATTATGTAGGGACATTTAATATATAACCCTGATCACATAAAGACAAAATAAAAGGTTAACCTTGATTATGGAAATTTCTGTGACAGAAGCAAGGAGTATGGTGTAGATTTCATTGTGTCTCTTCTTTGTACAGGATGTATATAAAGATCTGAGATTAGTCTCAGATCTTAAATGTTTTGGTGGTCTGAGAGAGGGCAGTTGCATAAAATATTATTTTTCCTACATTAAAATCCTCACAGGCTGGTTTAAGTTTTGTCTTGGAGTATGACCATATAAATTTCCTGGACAAGTCAAAGCACAAACACAATTGCATTATATTATATAGGAATGAGATAATATAAGCTTGCATTACTCAACCAATATTATGTGTAGCTCTGAATAAATTTAAGATATTTTTATTTAGTAAAATGCAAAACTATAAGGATTTTTTTTTAATTAATAGCAGAAAAATGATTGTATGTTGGTGAAAGAAAAATAATATCAATAATTATGTTTATTAGCACTTTTCCTTCATCATACATTGCTATTCCTCTTGAGAAAAAATAGAAAGAATATGTAGTATGTGTCCATATTTCCAGAACAGATAAATAAAAATACATGAATTCCCTGAGCACCAAGTTGTAGGATACTGGAGTATCTGTTGCTAAATCTTCATTCATATTGTCATATGTTTTCTTCAGCATCTTAAAGTACTGGTCTAATTTCTTTTGTATAACTCTTCCAGGATTTTTGACCTTTTCCTGAAACATGGTAGCAAAAATAGGGTAGAAGTCTCAAAACTATGACTTATAATTTAGGGGAGATGTTAGTATAGACAGACGTCTAAAGTTCTCTTGTGTTTTTTTTCTAAGTAAATAACTGTGAGAAAAGCCCCCCATAACAACAAAAGATGTAATTTGCCAGAGGTCACTATCAAAGGTAGGAGCAGAACATAACTTCCACAAAGTGCAAAGTAATCTTTACTATTATCAACATAGTTCCTTCTATCACACAGTAATACTAAAAAGTTTGATATCCTGCATTAACACACACAAAACTCAAGTTGTAATAATATTTGCATGTACAAAACTTCTTAAATAATCCATGAAAGTCCATCTAATTAGACACTAAATTACCATGAGAAGCTTCAAGTAATTACCAGTTTTGCTGTATCTGGGGAAAACTCTCATCTGAGTCTGATCTAATGTTACAAACTTGATTGCACTGTGTTCACTGGAATTAACACTAATAGACACCAGAGAGATTCTCAAGTCATGAAAATATTTAAGCACTTCCTTAATTTTAAGCAAATGAATAACCCTTTTGACCTTGCTATATCATACCTCTACAGGATTTAAGATTGTTGCCATGATAGATATCTGTTGAGAACCAGGATAGCTGTTGATGTGGTGATGGCAAAGAGGCAAGAAGGGCCTTTGTAGGGGTCTCACAGAGATTTATTCCAGCCACACACATAGATTGTCCAGAGTCAAAGGCAATCCTCATGGAAAGAGTCCAGGTTCAAGCATAGGGGTGGTGGGGGCTGGGGGAGCATCAGGGAACAATTGTCAGGGGCATGGGGGCAGGACAAAGGTGGGGTTAGGGTGTGGGAGCCAATGGAGAAACACTGAGAGGGAGAGAGTGAGGGACACAGGGACGGGGATGGGGTTAACGGAGCTGGCAGGGGTACTTGACATAACAGAAACAGGGTATCCTGTGAGAGAAGCCTCTTGTGTCTCACCAACTCAGGGAATGCCTCTCAGGGTCCACCAACCTCTACAGATATTAATATCTTCCTGCACTCTGCCATCAGAAAACTTGGACATTGTCACTAATGTTGGTGACATGTTAAGAGATGATATAAGTGACTAGTCCAACTTGGCATTTGTTGGAAAGCATCCTGAGGGAAATGGGTGAGGCAAAGAACAAAGTAAGGACCTAGAATTTTAGGAAAGCAAATTTTAATCTATTCAAAGAATTAGTCAATAGGATATTGCCCTCAGGGACAGGGGAGAAGAACAGAGATAGCAGATCTTTAAGGACATGTTTCATAGAGAACAAGAGCTCTAAAACACCAGATGTAAGAAATAAGGAAAGGAAGGCAAGAGACCAGCATGACTGAGTCAAGACCTGCTGGCCAAACTAAAGGCCAGAAAGGAAATGCACAGGCAGTGGAAATAGGGCCAGGTAACCTGGGAAGAGTATAGGGACTCTGCCCAATTGTGCAGGGATGGGTTCAGGAAGGCCAAAGTACAGTTGGAGCTGAACTTGGCAAGGGATGCAAAGAATAATAATGACTTTTACAGATATATCAGCCAGAAAAGGAAGGTCAAAGAAAACTTACAAAATTGGCAACAATGCAAGAAGAGAAGACTAACATACCTCTGCCTCAGTCTTTGATGGCAACTTTTCTTCCCATACCACTTGTGTGGATGGGCTATTAAGGCAGGCATGGTTGAGAGCAAAGTCCTTCCCACTTTAAGAGAAGATCAGGTCTGTGACTACCTGAAAAACCTGAATGTACACAAGTTTATGAGGTAGATTCAAGAGTCCTGATGGATTGGGTGATGGAGTTGCCAAACCTCTTTGAAAAGTCGTGGCAGTCAGATAAAAGCCCTTCTGCTTGGAAAAAGGAAGATATTGCACCCATTTTTAAAACAAGTTGAAAGGAGGACCCTGGTAAATACTGACCTGTCAGCTTACCTCTGTGCCTGGGAAGATCATGGAAGGATATGCTAAGATATAATGGAGGACAGGGAGATGCTTTAAGACAGCCAGCACAGCCCCACCAAGGTCAAATTTTGCCTGAACAATCTTCTGCAATGGAGCAACTAAATCAGTGGACAAGGGAAAAGATACAGATGCCATGTATCTGGACTTCTGTAAGGTCTTCATGGTACCCCACCATATCTTTCTAAATTGGGCAGAGATGAACTTGGTGAGTAGGCTTTTCAGTGGATGAGGAATTAATTGTATGGTAACATTCAGAGGGTAGTAGTGAATGGCTTGGAGTCTTGATGGACATCAATGACGAGAGGTGCTCTTCAGAGGTACAAACTGGGACACATACTTTCCATTTTCTCCATCAATGTCATAGTGGGATCGAGTGTATATTCAACAAGTTTCTGGATGACACCAAATTCTGTCCCTCTACTCTCCCCTGATAAAACCCCAACTGGAGTACCACACCCAGCTCTGGAGTCCTCAACACAGAAAAGATGGACCTGTTGGAGCAGGCCCAGAGGAGAACAAGAAAAATGATTGGAGGAATGGAACACCTCTCTACAAGGGAAGGCTAAGACAATTAGAATTGTTCAGCCTGAAGAAGAGTGTCCTAATTGTGGCCAATACATAAAGAGGGCTGCAAGAAAGGTGGGTACAAACTTAGTGGGAACTGTGGTGATAGGAAAAGGAGGAATGCCTTTAAACTAAAAGATAATAGATTTATACTAGAAAGACATTTTTACAATGAGGTTGGTGAAACAAGTTGTCCAGAGAGGTGGTGGATGTCCCATCTCTGGAAGCATTCACAGTCAGGTTGGATGGGGCTCTGAGAAACCTGATCTAGCTGGAGATGCCCGTATTCACTGCAGAAGGAGTTGATGGTCTTTAAGTGTACCTTCAACACAAATTATTCTATGATTCTGCGTTTCCATGAATTATTGTCTTAATACCCTAAAATGTTATTTTATACCCTAAAATGTTTACAGTGAAGATTTACTGCAGAGCAGTATAATAATTTTGAGTCCAAAATGTTAGATCCAAACAGGGAAAGCAAAGGCCATGTTAATAGTGATGAAGAACATGGGATCAGTAAGTAAGGAGATAGTAAATAGTGACAGTGCAGCCTAATCAAGAGATAAGTAATGAACAAAATGTTTGTAATACAATGCAAAAGCTCAAGCAAGGAAATGGAAGAATCTGAACTACAGGTTCAGATACAAATCTGGATATTACCAAGCATCAGAAATCTACATCAGAAAAGATAAATGAAAAAGCATTAGAAAATACAAATTGTTCAGGTAAGCCTCAGATTGTATTACTACAAAAGTTCATGTTAACAATATGCATATGAAGTATGAGACCTTCTTTCTAGAGGTGAGCAGTCATCTGATTAGTTTACTGAACCTACTATTCAATGCAGCCTTAAAAAAAAAAAAATCTGCATAGCCCCTGCACTTAGCTACTAGAAAAATAATACTGTAAGCAGAAAGTATACAGGAAAGTGGAAAACTTTTAACAATTTTACTAAGTTTGTGAATCGGTTTAATTCTGAGATAGCACAAGATAATTGATGCAGACTGAATTTTTACAAATTTTCAAATACATTTAAAGCAGAAGCCCTAAGTGTCAATTTAGTGGCAGTCTTAAAATCATGAGTAATTTTAAGGATTAGGTGTAATTTTAGTCTCGTATGTGCTCAGTCATCACAATATACCTTAGGAGTTCAATGTTACAGTGAAATAATATAAACTGCAAGAGGTAAAAATCCGAGAAACTAAACATCAATGTTAAAAGATCTAAATGTCTTGAGAGCACTTATTTGAATATGTCAATATGTGAAATATTTTCCCCTATAGGATGTAATTATAAGAATTAGGTTGGATGTTACTTTTACTGTAGATTGAAGGTTTTGACAGTGGTGAATGTCATCAGTCATGTCAACTAGCCGTGATTTGTGCGTATAATTATTTTCCCAGAAAAATTAAAAAAAATTCACAGTGACTACTGAAAATGCTACAGGATTAATGTCTATTTGTGATAGGGTACATGGAAAGACAGTTGTGACATAATCACCTATCTTACATGAATAGATGAATTTAATCAATAAAATGAAAATCTGGTATGCACATGACCTAAAACTTTGCAAATATGGCATGTTTCAGAACTAATAGCATATCTGCTTAAATTCTAGGCCAAAGAACCTTACCTTAAACAGGTGGAACTACTGCATTTTTTTATTAACATATTTTTAATCAGGAGCTGTTAACTGTGGGTATAAAAGTGTATTTATCAACAGAAATTTATCAGAGAATGTTAAAGCAAATTCCTCTTTTTCATCTGCCAGACTTACATTTTTAAGAAGAAATCTATTCAAAATGAACTTAAACTCATAAATTAAAACCTGTATTGTTGGGGTAAAACATAAGCTGTTTTTATCTGCACTCTTGGCTAAAGAAAAGAAGTTTGGACTGATTCCTCAATTTTCATTAATTTTCTTAGATATAAATTCCTATGAAAGAGAAATTTGAAGATTAAAGCAAGAGTTTTGCAACTAGAAGGACGTAAAGAGTTTGCACTTCCCATTAACAACATTTCTGTATCCATGCACATATAAGAATAAGCAGTGTTGTTTTCTGAATCAGCAGGTCTTAGAAATATAATTTGAGAAAATAAATAAATAATGCTTCCTCAAGACAGAATATATATTGCTCACTATTCTTAGAAATTCACCAACCATCTGTGGTCTAATTTTTGTTGACCTCAATACATTATGGATGACAATGCTAGATAAATATTTTTGTTAAGAAATCCATAAGAAAATGCCTTGGGATTTAGCTGCATGGCTCACAAATCTCTTCACGGGTTGTTGGGTTTTTTATCTGTTGGTTTTTAATTTGCTTTTATTATACATTTATGCATATTTTAAAACCAGATACTAATACAAATAGGAAATTAAATATATAAGATGCTATCTTTGCTTTTTCCTACAGCTCTAAGATAATACGTTGAGTCTGTTCCATTTTCTATCAACCACTCAGTTCTTTTCTATAATGAAAAATTAATCCTGGTGAAATGTTAAAGAACTCACTTTGTTCTTCTTGCTGCCATAATCCTTTTAAGAATATTGGGATAGATGAGATCTCTTATCATGAGATTTCATTGATAAAAGCTGGGTTTTGCTCACCACAAGGTAGTTCAGTCTATTATTTATAACCTTTGCTCATATACTTCCACCTGTCTCATGCCTTTACAGAAGTTTGATTATTAGAAAGGAAAAAGTCTTAAAAGAAACAATGAACTCTTGTTTTGTCTTTAGATTTTTCTAAACTATTATATGCCAACTGTGTTTTGCAGTGACAGTGGAATTTGAGAGGTTTTGGGTTATTTTTACTGTATGCATATGAACTGTGTACATAGTAACTCTTGCATAATTTTTACCCAGTCTTCTTGTGGACTTCATAGATTTATCCCTAGAGGCACTTACCCTGATTCATTAGGTTCCTGGAAGCCCATTCCTCCAGCTTGTTGAGGTCCATCTGGTTAGCAGTCATTATCCCAATCATATTGACTATTATTTTATTTGGAGTTATCTGCAAACTTGATAATCAAGCACTTCATCATCTCCTTCAGATCATTAAAAAATATGCAGGTCCCACTACAGACTCCTAGAGTACTTACCTTGCTACAGCTCCTGAGAGAGAAGGTGACATTTTAATCACTACATTTTGCGGCCAGTCTTCCAACCTGTTCTGGACACCATTTAGTTATTCTCCAATATAAGACCATATAAGTCTAATTTTTATACAAGATGGGCTAAGGTGTCTGGTAAGACTGTTACATGAAAAAGCTGGATTTAAGTGTTTTGAATCAGTGACTTCTGTAGTGGATAGACCTTTGCACGACACCAGGTGCCCACCAAATTGCTCTACCACTCCTCTTCCAAGTTGGATTGGAGGAAGAACATAAAATGGAAAACAACTCAGAGGTTGAAATAATACAGTTTACTGAAACAAAAGAAAAAGTTAGCACATGCATAAGCAAAGAGAAAAAAAGTTTAATCTCTAGTTCCCATCATCGAGCAGTGTTCAACCACTTCCCAAGAAGGAAGGCTTCATCAGTGGCAGGTCCAGAAGGCAAACATTGAAAATAACAAATATCCACTCCACTCCTCCCCATTCCACCTCCTTCCCTTAGATTTATATCTGAACTGGTGTCACATGGTATGGAACACTCCTTTGGCCAGTTTGGGTCAGCTGGTCTGGCTGTGTCCCCTCCCAGGATCTTGCCCACTCCCAGCTCTGTGACTGGGGGGAAATGTTGGGAGACAGCGCTGCTGCTGTGCCAGCCCTGCCCAGCAGAGCCCAAACCACTGCTGTGCTATCAGCACCTTTCCTGCTACCAATGCACTGCACTGTGAGGGCTGTTGAGAGAAAATGAATTCAAGCTGAGTCAGACTCAATACAACTCCAAAGGAAGTTCTCTCAGATTTTTGGTTTGTCTAGAGGAGAAGGAAGAATATAAAACTAGTAAACTGATATAATCCAATAACAAAGTGTGCACAGTTTATACTGGACTAAAATCATAGTCTCCTTAACAATGTTACATTAACTTCCACAACATTAAAGTTAAGGTACATCTATAAATTCAAAATTCTGGTTTTGGTACAATTGATCTTTACACATACTCTTAAAATAGGACTATTTCTTACATTGTATTATTCATTCCCCCAAGAGTCTTCAAGATACTGAACACTCTGGCCTTTGTCCAACAAAGCACTTAATCACATAATTTTCTATTCATTTCAGTCTTACGTTTTGGAGGCTTGAATTTAAGCTTTAGTGCCTGTTTGGACTTGGTTCAAACTGTTCAATAGCAAGCAGGAATGATCCTGCTTAAGGAGGAAAAAGACAGTGATGTTTGGACATAAATTACAAAGTTAAGCAAAAGGTGTTTTTTTTTGTAGGAGACATGAAACAGGCAGATCAGTAAAGAAAATGCATTTGAATGAGTTCAATGAAAAAAATTATATTTCAAATAATTAATCTCTTGCTACTTGTAAAGATTGCATCTAAAGAAGAATTACTATCCCTTATGTTCTAATTTTTCCAGTTTCCTTGCTATGACTTCGTTAGCTCTTTCTTTACCTGAGGTTTTGTATCTCACTTTAAAAGACACAACAATATATGATAATGAAAATTTTGTTTCTATTGTGCACCATACAAGCTTGTACAATTTAAAATTGAAAACTTTGAAGAACCCAAATATATAATTGTTATTTCTCTGACACACATATATATATTTACTTAACATAATGTTGAAACACAAGTCTTCCCCGTTAACATGCAAAATATATACATATATATATGTGCAGAGGTATAACCAGCACTGAGACAGAACGCATGACAAAAGAAGATTAAACTATATGATTGCACCTACAAGTACAAATTCACTAATTTGTGAAATACAACTATACCAATTGTCTTTACTTCGAATCATAGAAAGATTTGTGTGGGAAAAAACAGATCACCAAGTCCAAACATCAACCTTGCACAACTACCATGTCCTCAAGCGCCACATCCAAAAGTTTTTTGCACAATTCCAGAGAGGGAGACTCTACTACTTCTCCAAAAGATCGTTCCAATGCTTGACAATGATCTATGTGAAGAAATTTTTCTTTATGTTTAATCTAAACTTTTTCAAGTAGTCCCAGCACCAAGAAGCCCACATTTAAATTCTGATGCCTAGATAAACAAGTCAACAGATAATAAACATTAAAAGCTTGGCAGCAATAATGTATGTTTAGCTTTTCTTTGAACTTCCTAATGGTGTCATTAGAAACACCTGCTTAGGCCTGCAGATAAGGAGCAGCTGTCTGGGAGAGACCTTCCTTAAGGGATAAGTAAAGTAAGCACAAGATCCTGATTCATGATTTGCTGTGCCTTGAAACAGAGCTGTAAGTAAGGGACAATGTTAATAAAAATGCAGTTGTTTAGCATGACACAGTACACTCAACACCCTAACTTTAAATGTTATAACTAAAGAAGATAAAAGGCGATCGGACTTTGGTAGCAAAAATACAAAAATCTGGTCTATTCTGGTGTATTGGTGTTTAGTGCAAAGATACTGAAGAGACTATGACCAAGTAAGCTTCAAGCTTGGTGTACTATTCCACCAATTGACACCAAGTTCTGCCCAGAGTTCAAACATATGGTCGTTCCAGCTCTAAGATCATTCAGAGTTTACTTCAAAGGTCTTTCACTACCTGATTGCTTATTATATTACTGAAAAGAGCTTCTTCCCACAGACAGTTTTTGGAAAAAAGTTACATTTACTAGGAATTGTGAATGCACTTCCTGAAAAGTAATTACTGGGGAGGACAACATGATGGAAGAAGTACAGTGCAGACAGTAGTAATTTCTTTTATTAGAAGAAATAAAATACAATGTGTGGATTAAATAAGTAAGAGGTTTGCATTTAACTAGCAGTCATGTTCTGCCACAAATGTTCCTTATTAGGGCTCTATACGTGTATATATGCATATATCTCCATATATAGTGGGGAAGTTGTGCATAAATAAATATAGATAGATAGATAACCCTGTTCCAGGAAAACGTAATTTTTTGAGTAATTTTCTACATATTATTTTAAATAAACCACTAAACATATGTAATTTATTTATTGTCTTTAAAGAAAAGTTTAGCCTCCATTAATGCATAATTCAGTTAATACTGGAAATGAGAGTTAATTCTGGAAATGGGAGTTTTCAATAAAAGATATTATATAAGTGCCATGAACAAAACACTAAGAAAAAATCCATGTTTGTGCTGCATCAAGAAAGATATATTATAGAAGAAGAAGCCTCTGAATTTTCTAAACAACTTATGAAGTAGCATGAAGACAATGTACCATACCACAGAATTTCATTATATCCTACTAATTTAATTTCTGTCTTAAATCAGAAATTATCTAATGCTATCAAGAAGTGAAAAAGTCAAATTTCTTTCCTCATCTATCAATTTGAAAGCAACATCAGCCTCTGGATAATTGCTTTGGTTTTGTTTTCCCAGATGATATGCTTAACTCTATTTATGTCAAAGAAAGCTTAAAGACTTGTTCCTCATACACCAGAGTATTAAACACACAGAAATATTTCCTGCAGTTCAAAAAGGTTTTTCCCAACATTTCGTCATTTAATACATTTCCCCCAATCCTAGACAATTTAGATGTTTTAAATTAGTGTTTTCTAGTGGAAATAAATGTTTCCTAGATTGATCAGACCAACGAATTCTACTATATTTAAATACCAGACCCGATTCTCCAAATGCCTATATAACTATTACTTGCATTCATCTTCCTGATGCATTTGACTTCAAAGGGATGAAACATGAAAGTAAAATTAATCAACTGCAGTAATATTTGCTGAATTGGGCCCTTAGAGAACATGTTATTCAGGCTAGAAATGCATAAAACACTAAAGAGACAATATTGTAAATAATAGTATTCCTTCATGTGATATATTTTGAGAAAATGTAAACATGAGTTCTCTCAATCTAGAGGATACTCTGAGGTAAAGCATATTTCCTGAAAGTCTGTCCTCTTTGCACAGAATATTCAAACTGTCAATGTGCAACAGTCCTTTATTCTCCCAGAGTTATTTAATTGTACATATGGAGTGGTGATATTTCAGACATTATTGACAACTTACCTACTTCTAACACAACACCTGGATAGATAGAAGACAACAAGACAATGAGAAATGTAACTGATTTTGTAAAGGTAGAAAATTTATTCAGATTTTTCCACTGAAAATTGGAAACTTGAGTGTTCACTTGAGTGAACACTTCCTGCTTTAAGATAAACACCTCTCAGTTTAAGGAAAGTTGAAATATTCTTCCTTTTCCATCTCTCTGTGTGATTAATTGGCCCTTTGGTTTCTTTGCTGTTACAACTTTTCATATTGATACTGGAACAATTTTCCTAAACAAAAATTTATCTTTAATAAAAATTATGATCCAAATTACTATTATTGTGTGTTTTTTTCTGTTCCAGTTTACTTATGATAAACAGATCTACACCTCCATCAGATGTAAGAATTAAGAATTTTATACATCTTACAATTTTCCAAGTTTTTAACATCATCTACTTTTTTCGCTTAGCACGTTACATTTGCATTGGTTTTGCTTTATTTTGTATATATATATATTATTGTCACCTTAAATATGTATTTTATTGGTTCATGTGTTGCCTGAAAAGGTTTCATGAGCAGACCATCAGGGGGCACTAACAGAGCATCATCTTCTAATCTCACCCTACGCAGGGCACAACACGTCACCTGTGTGGCCATCCTAGTTTCAGATCCCCTTAAGTGTCTTATGCTTGAAGCTACAAATCAATCTTGTAAGCACTGAGGGTGAGCACAGATCCCTGAAGGTGGCTTTTCAGAGATACAGTCAATGCCTACTTCAGCAACTTGGATTTACAGTAAATTTAAGCCTAAAGGCAGCCAGTGCAGAAGTAAACAGAGCAGCATAAGCCAGTAACACGCAATAACAATAAAATAATTTTGGCTTTTTTTAGATCACACTATATGTTAGAAAAAAATGTTCCAAATTAGATCCCTTATTTCTTATTTGTACTTTTCTCAACGTTCTTTTTGCTTTTCATGTCTTTCATTTCTTAAACATTCTTAGGTGAATTAATTTGAACTTCATTCAGGTGACATTGGTGAATTTTTCTGAGATCTAAAAATATAAACAACATCAGAGTTATAAGATACCATGGAAAAAATGCTAGTTATAAGATACCATGGAAAAAATGCTAGATATTGCTATACTCAGCAATATTTATTTGAAATATGGATGCAATTTTAACTCCAAGTCTTGTAAATCTCTGTTTTATATTTCATAGAGAAGTCCCCACAAAATACAGGTGCTTTAAAGCAATGAAAGAAATTTAATGAGAAATAGAACTTTCACATGTATAAAGTACTTTACAAGAGTGTTGATTTTATTAATATGTGTATTTTGTTAGTTTCATGGCTGGCATTGTTGTTAGAACTCTGCATGTAATGAATACTCTCTTTGCTCCTGTTAAGAAATGATAGTAAAAGAAAAAATACACAAAAAAATTTGATTTAAATATCAAATAAAACTCTAAGAAGAAAAAAAAAAAATCTGACTTCTGAAACAACTGTAAGAAAGTTTATTTTGAAATAAATATCCATTATTTGTGAGCATGATTTTTGAAGCCCTGGAAAAAAAAAAAAATTTGTATTCAGAGATAGTATATCATGCTAGCAGTTGGTAAAAAAAAAAAAAAAAAGTTTGTAACAAACAGACCTAGGAAAACAACTCTCAGAATAGGCATAAGTTTTACTAAAAAACTGTTTGTTGTTTTTTTTTTTAAAGTAGTAATACTTTTTTTGAGATTGCTAGAAACATGATCATCCACAAGGAAACTCAGTCCATTGCGGTACTGTCAGAAGAAAAAGATATTTTTCTTGTGATCTTCCCCTTTGAAACCATGATAAGGAATACAGCGGCTAAATCTCTTCACTTGCCTAAAGACATGCACAACTTGATCGTTCATTATTTTCAATCACCTTTCTTCCTGGCTGTAGACTTGGATGTGAATGAGAATATTGCAGTTATTGTTGATACAAAAATTTTTAATAAGAAAAATTGAATCCATAACATATTTCCAATAATAAAATTTTCTTGATTGTTTTTTTTCCTTAATTTTTTATTGGAATGTATTATTAACATTATTAAAATGTGTATCGGCAAGAAGTATTCACTATCGAAAAGAAACTGGAGTTGACACTTCTTTTTTTACATTGATGAATGTGAAAAGACAGTATTCACTTTCTGCTCAAATCCACAATATTGCATATGTATTAAGATGATACTGCCTCAAAGGACTTTTTATTGTGAATGAATGAAAAAAGAATAAAGAATAAATATGTAAAAAGAATCAAATACATCTGATTTCTAGAGGTATTTCCTACCTTAATCTTCAACTATGAGCAAGATTTTAGTGATAATTATCCATATGAAGCAAATACAATATATAACTAATTTATTTGTAAAATCATAAAATCTTACAAAGGTTTTACATTTCCCAGATTAAAATGTAGTCTTTTAATATGTACAAAATATTTTGGAAAACTACGGGCAACCTTCCATAAGCTTGAAAAAAAAAATGTTGCCTTTTATCTCTGAATTCCTCTTTCTGTAAGGACTAAGCATAAGAAATATAGAGAAAAAAAACTGGTTCTCTACTTGTGACTTTAATAAAGCCATATGATACAAAAACCTTTTTTCATCACATATGCACATGAATGCACTTGATTTGCATGAATCATCTTTTGAAGGCATCCATCTCTTTATTAACTATGGAGTAGTGATCCATTACAAATAGTTTTGTTATTTTAAAAATTAAAGAGAGAATTAAATATATTTATGCTGATGTGCTGGTTTTGGCTGCAGCAGAGTTGATTTTGTTCACAGTAGCCAGTATGGGGGTATGTGTGTGGTTTGTGCTGAAAACATGGTTGATAACACAGGGATGTTTTCATTACTGCTGATCAGTTCTTATAAAACATCAATGGCTTTCCTGCTCCTCTCTCCACCTCACCAGCAAGTCGGCTGGGGGTGAACAAGAAGCTGGGAAGGGACACAGCTGGGACAGATGATCCCACCTGACCCAAGGAATACTCCATATCATTCGGCATCATGCTCAGCGTATAGAGCTGGGGAAAGAAGAAGGTGGAAGGATCAGGGTCGTTTGTAGTGGTGGTGTTTTCCTGCTCATGTCACCATTGCATGTGACAGACCCTTGCTTCTCTAGGAAAGACTGAACACATTCCTCTCCTTGGGAAATGCTGAATGAATTCCTTGTTTTTCTTCACTTGTGTGCACAGCTTTTCCTTTACCTATTAAACTGTCTTTGTCTTAACCCACGTGTTCTCACTTTTACCCTTCTGATTCTTTCCCCCCGCCCACCGAGAGGGAGTGAGCAAGTGGCTGTGAGGCTTAGTTGGCAGCTGATGTTAAACCATGACAGCTGGTTTTGTTCTGTTGTTTCTGCTGAGATTATTCATGTCACCTGTTTTAGATAAACTGCTGAGTAGACATGATTGTCTATTTTTATTATGCAGTTCTGTGCAGGGATCCTAGAGAGTAAAATGTATTAGTAACTGAAGTAAAGCACATTAGATAAGATACATGTCATCTGACATCCAATGTTCTATGTCTGGTGTGATCTAGTTGTCTATATCTTCTCCATGGCTAGCAGGCAAAACTAGTTAACTTTATCCAGTCTTTCACAGGTAGCTCTTTTGAGCTTGGATTTGTTGTCTTTTATCTATTGCTTGTTGCCAATAAACATAACCAAGCAATTAACTTTAGGCACATAGCTAGAGTTATGCAAGATGGTTAAAAATTGAACTTGATAAACAGACAATTAAACCAAATAAACCAGAGGTCTATCAATTTTCAGCATTTTTCCAAAATTTACAGGTGAACTGCATTTCTATGTGCAATTGAATTTAAAGCTTTACATCTTAACAAACAACCCTGTTGATCTTGCTTCTGCAGTTCAATATTTAAAACTGGTGTATTCTAATAACATAATTGGATACTTATGTATTATTGCACCCATTAAAATACTATAAAAATTATTGGTATTTGATTGCATTAAAATGAGAGGGGAAAAAAGACACATTTTTACTTACTATAATGTAAAAATCCTACTATTTTAATTTAGCATATTATTATTCCTGACTTTGAATAAATCAATGAACTTTAATGCACTACATTATAGCCTAATCTGCAAACATCTGGAAGCAAACTGCAAAATCATATTAAATATATAGGTTAGTTAATGGGTATTAGAGGATCTGCCTCAGTGAGTTAGTGAATTGCTTCATGTACTCCAAAATCTTGTTCTAGATCTGGCTAGTAGTCAGTGTTTCTTAGCAAAAAGTTCTTGCTATGTGAACAAAATGTCTTCTTTACTCTGATGGCAGGGAAACATAGACACTGATTTATGCTCATCCCTCCTGCTATGGAGAAGCAGTGAATACTCTTGTAGCAGGCTAGCCAGTACCAGAAGCAGATAAAGAAAAGTCTTCTAGAACCACAATTATATCACAAAATGGGAGAACATAAAAACTTACAAACCCCATATTTTATTCACAATTAACATGCATTTTTGTAGTTCTGATGATTAAATTCTTTCTCAGCTCACCTTCAGTTCATACAGAAGAAACATACTTTTTTAATGTGAAATGCACTATCTAAATAAATTGCTTAGAGTGACAGTATATTTTTTCCTTGGTATTCCCTTTTGTCTCTTTTGATCATATTTTTATTGCCTTTTTGGGTCATGAATTTTAGTGTCAGGAATACTTATGTGAATTACAAGAGGTAATCTGAACTGTTAACCTCTTATTAGAATACATAGTCTATATGCAGTGTCATTCATTGGCCACTGTTTGAATTTTAAACATTCATAGTCATTTATCTCATTAGACAGTTTAGGTTTTCAAATAGTGTTTAAAAGAGTCAAAACCAAAAACCCTTGTGGAAGTAAAAAAATTCAAAAAAATAAAAGAAAAAAGGGAAGTCTTTCAAAAGAATAAGGGATAATCTCATAGTCTCATTTAGAATTTTTTAGATGTACAGATTGAATAAACTGAGGGAATAATAGCAAAAAGCCTAGCTTTCTTATGCAGCCACTCAAGTAAAGAATGTAAGCAGAAAAATATTGGGGAAGTTTGGTGAGAGGTCTTTCAGAACTTCAAAACAAAAACATAATGTAAATACATTTTCATATGCCAGAAGGTCTCTGTGTAGAAAGGCTGAAGAAAGGGCTCTGTATTGCTTTAGATTTTCTGTTGGCTTTTGGTTGCAAAACTGTCCTAGTTACAGGGATAGGAGGCAGAGTTTAGCATTATGTGGGGGTTACCAAAATCGTGTATTTTACGCTTCTCTAGGTCATCATTAGAGGACTGTATTTTTAAGGCAGCAGGAGAAGCAGAAAGGTGGCCACTCTTCTCCATCCTGTGCTGAGGAGGGGAAGGGGCTGCCTGGACTGCATCACCATCACCACAGGTTGCCTGATCATCATTCTTCCGTCCCCATGGACCCCAAACCTTGAAAAGCTCCTGTGCAGCTTGTTGCTGCTGACCAGCCGAGCTACGTGCGGCCAAAGCTGGCTCCTGACCCAGCCACACGGTGTGTGCTGGGTCCCTTCTCCTTCCCCTGGCAGAGAGTCCCAGCACCCTGCACCCCGCTGCGCTCGCCCCGGGCTCGCAGACACCCAGCACAGGCTGGCGCTGCTGTGGGCACTGCCCGCCGCCACGGCAGGTCCTGATCCAAACCAGCTCTCCAGGTTTTGTTCTGTCCCTGTTTTTGCATTCTTCTTGGGCTGGGAGGAGGAGGCCGAGCCCCAAAAGAACCTCTCTGGTGCGCTGTGCTTTGCTCTCATGAGCACCACATGGCAGACAGCACGGGGGCAGCCCCAATTTTGGTTTTGTCTTGCCCAGGGTGGGCACATGATGCCTTGCCTCTGTTGGTTAAGCCTTTCTCTTTTTGTGGACTCATTCATTATTATTTTTGTGTTTATTACAAGCCTCTTTAGAAAATTGTGACTCCAAGTTCAGTCTCCCTTAGCATTCATTTCTCTATTATAGAAAAGGGGATGACTTGAGTGGCCTTAATTTCCCCATTGAATTTTTAAACACAGGACAAAAACTAAATTAAAAAGTGAAAGTAATCCATTTCCATTTGTCCTTCACAAGTTACTCAACTTCCCACAGTATTCTTTTTTTCTTATTACTTTGTCACTGTAACCTCTCATATTATGTAAATCGTACCTTATCATTAATCAGTTTTGTCGCCTTTGCATGAATCTCATTAATCTCTGGTACATCTTTACTGAGATTAAGCAACTGAACTCAAAATAAGGACATATGAGAACTTTCTAAAACGTAGCGTTTTCTACATATATTTGTATTTCTATTTATCTGATTTATTTTATCTTGTTTTAAGGGACTTCCTTGGAATAGTTTGCTGATTTGTTTGTAAGAATAATATTTATTTTTCTGTTTCTTCTGAATTTGCTTGAGAAAAGAAATAAAAAATTCCCCTTTAAATAACCTTTACTGATGGCCAACAAAGTAGTTATTGATGTATGATACACTTCAACATCTGCAAGCCCAAACTATAAATAATGCATTATTCTGAATAATAATTTTTGTGGTGAGATATCATTCAACACAACTTATCATGGGGTATTGTACACACAGTGTTGTAATTTTCAGTTAGGCATTTTCTTTTTCTGGAAGAATTTAGCAGTCCAGAAATTATATAGTCACAAAAAGTAGATAACAGAATCAAATTGTTGAAGGAGTTTATATTCTGTTTAAACATCTGAAGTGATGGCAACAATAAGTTCTTCATAACTGTAGATTTTATGTTACTCTGCAAATCAAAATAATCTTACTTATTGTCTAGAAGCAATATCTTAGATCAATTATTACAGTAATTAATGAATTGCAATTCATTGGACTAAAACTTGTTTCTACATTGACCTCACTGCCTCAATAATATTTGAGGCACTTGGAAAGTGGACCACCTATTGATGTTGAACTGGTTTATTTTTAACAGTATTTTCCATTAAGTAGTACTGCAATACATATCCAAGATCCATGATTCTTTTTATTCCACATACTCACAGAGTCATTAAAGTTGGAAAAGACCTCTGTGATCATTGACTCCAATATTTTACCAATCAATACCTTGTCAACTAGACCATAGCAGTAAATGCCATACCCCCTTGTTTCTTGGACACCTTCAAGGATGGTGACTCCACCACCTCCCTAGGCAGCCCCGTTCCAATGCCTAACCACTCTGTACATAAAGAAATTCCCTGGCTCAAGGCTCTGCTTAAGGCTCTGTTCTCTTGTCCTGTCACTAGCAGCCTGGGAGAAAATGCTGACACCTACATTTCTACATCTTCCTTTCAGGCAGTTGTAGAGAGTGAAAATATTTCTTTGAGCGTCCTTTTCTTCAGGCCAAGCAACCCCAGCTCCCTCAGCTGCTCCTCAATGACTTACTCTCTAGATCCTTCCCCAGCTCCTTTGCCCTTGTCTGGACATGCTCCAGCCCCTCAAAGTGTTTCTTGCAGAGAAAGGCCCAGAGCTGGACACAGGATTTGAGGTGTGGCCTCTCCAGTGCTGGGCACAGGGGGACAATCACTGCCCGGTCCTGCTGGCCACACTGCTGCTGAGACAGGATGCCACTGGCCTCCTTGGCCGCCTGGGCACACACTGGCTCGTGTTCAGCAGCTGTTGACCAGCATCCCGCTTTTCTGCTGGGCAGCTTTTCAACCACGGTTCCCCCAGCCTGTAGCACTGCCTGGGGTTGCTGTGATTGAAGCACTAGGCCTCGGTGAACCTCATACAGTTGGCCTCAGACCATCAGTCCAGCATGGATACCTGTATTGACAAAACTGACACACAAGAATGTTTATTTCTTTTTACTTTTACCTTCATATAGAGTGTAGAATTGACTCTTTTGGTTTTCTTCATGTATCTTACATTTTTTTCCATTACTTAATTAACTTTTTTTTTCCCTTTGACAGTTACTTTGCTTTCTTGTTATTTTGTTACTACTGAGATCTGAGCTATAAAATACACATTTTAATTTCCCTAAACAATTGTCAATTGTATTAGTTTATGAAATAGTGTTCCTCACTTTAAATTACTTTATTTCTCAGCTATTTCAGAAATTATATATGCTAATATAAAGTGAATGCCAAGAATAATATATATAGTGAAACATCAAGATGAAGTGCTTGTGCACAAGCATAGAACCATATAGATCTTTTTCTGAATTAATATCTATTTTTTATCATTTTACCTCTTCTCATAGTTTTCTTTGCTAACAAACTAAAAAAGATTTTTTATGAAGATTATTTTGTCATTTTTTACTCTGCATTGGACTCTGAGTTTTGTGTCCCCGATGATAATGAAGATATGAAAAAAGTTGTAGAACTATGATGGTAAAATTAACATCAGAAAGTGTATTCTAATAGACTCCCCTTTGCAGGTTGTATTTTCTGTAGGTAGGAAATTATCCACCTTATAAAGTGTGGAAGTAATTGTGTTAACAAGGTTTAAGGTTTGCAGATATAATTAAATCCAACAATTTAAAAATTACTTCTGGAAGTACTTCTAATGTAGTATTATGAAATAATTTAAAAAATATTTCAAAATAGTTATTGAGCATTATAATCACAGCTCCTTTGATGAACTTTTACAGAAATCTCACTGATAATATGATCTCATTTGTGAATGAAAATTTTCCAGAATAAGCTAATGGTGATTTGGTCAACCAGTGGTTGCCATAGTCACAGATAAATCCAGCATGCTTTGCACAGGTGGAATACCTGAAGAAATTTACTGAAGACAGTGGCTGTTTGTTATTTCTTTTCTTGCTTTTTACCATGTTCACAAATTCTATAATGTTCAGTGAATCTGAAATATTCACTGAGTAGCAGCTAGAGCTGATTACTGAGATGAGAAACATGAAGTATTTCCTGCACTGGATTGCGCAAAGTGGGCCTCAGATATCAGGAGAGAAGTCAAATGGATTCTGACAAATGATTCCATGTTTTATGGGTCCCAACACAAGGTCAAAGGAGACCTTTTTGACACTTGAATAAACTCAATTATAATTGGGACATAACTTGCTTTTAACTGTATGACCTCATCAGAGGAAAGAAAGGGGAAGAAAATCACCATGTATATTTGTGTCAGGTAAACTTACATTCTTTAAGCTGTGTCATAAACAACAATAGGAAATTTCCACCACAACCGCGACGGAATGCAGAGAGCTAGACAATGAAATTTTCCAAACTACTCTGGCCCTTCATATCTATTTATATTCTCACTTGACCAGTTTCTTTCTCACATAGTTTACAACTTCTACTTTAAGAAGTTTAAATAAGAAGGCGTTTTGGTTTTTTTTACAGAATATTACTTTCTGTGTTTGAATCACACTCTTCAAATTAATCCAAACTGATGCAGAGAACACTTAAATTTGTTCTGTACTTTTTGGTCTGATATGTGCGAATTTTGTCTTCTAATAATTTATGATTTTGACTTTTTAAATGCCAGAAATTCTTAAAAGTGTGAGGTATAGTATAGGTTCATGTCCAATGAAAAGCATGTTTTGAAAACAAAAGTTTATTGGCATTTCCTCTGAAAGTGAAGAAAATCCGGTAGCTAGAGAAATTTTGCCTCCATGTACAGCAGAAAACATGGAAAGTATGGAAAAGGCAGAAAAAATCTGACTCATTATGGCATGAGCAAATATTTTGACGGTTCACTAGATGAAGAGAAAGTGATGAAATAATTAATTGCAAATTATACATGGTTTCTATTTATTTAAATTTTGAATTTGCAAAGAGGAAATGAATATAATAATGAATGTTCTTCATAATACTATTGTTTATCTGCTTAATTGAAGACTTCACAGTGCAAAGACAGTCTGTTTTCATGTGCTGGAAGGGAAAATCAGGAAACAGGCATTAAAAAAAGTATTCTAACAGCTTTAAATTGGTAAATTAATCCCTAATAATAGAATAGCTAACTTATATTCTGAAGTATTTTGAAGGAGAGGAGATTGAGAACACTGTTGGCAAAATATAAGAATACAATTGTGACTCTCAAAAATATTTTTCTAAATCTGATGTGCAGACTCCCAAAGAACCACAAGAATTACAATGTTTCTAGTGCCTTTTTAACAAACTCTTAAGATTATAAAAGAAACACCAGAAAGCTCCCTCCAAAAAAATTGAAATATAATGAAGGTGAAAAATCAAGCTGCTGCTGCTATTCAATCAGGATGAAAAATGGTAGGCATGGTTACTAGCTGGGTATGAGGTATTCCTGTAGCATTTTCTAAATCTTCTGAGTCACTGGGTGGATCTTCAAATACATTACAGGAATGTTAATATAACAATCTTATCTCTTCCCTTGAATCCTGCATCAGCTGTGAATTGTACGTGTGGAGACTGAAAGTGACTTCATCAACTGGAAATAGATCCATTAGAACACTGGTCCATGCTGGTACAATGCAACCGAGATATTACAGAAGGAGGAGGAAGTGAGCCCTAATACTTTATTGCTGAGACTACTTTAATTACTGAACTGGATATATAGTGTCTTTGTTTTGAAAATACTTAGACACTTTTCCTATGAACATTTCCTTAATTTTCTTACATCAGGATGGACTATATATGTCCATGCCATCTGTCTCCCCAGTAGGAATTGACAAATCTGAGAAATTTAGCGCATGGAAGCGAAAACAGCTATGCTTCATTTCAGTTTATTGATATTTTTGTATGGTTTTCCTTTTGAAATTAATAATTTTCATTTGCCTTAGATAATTGCAGTTAAAAAAAAGGCCAAATGTAAAAATCACACTTGTCTGCCATCCCTTGTCACTTGATACTCACTTCAGATGGTTGGACATTCATTTGTCTGAGCACATGCCACACATGCTCCTTTTCTCTCTGGGAGTTGTGCAAATGACTGACAGCAACAACTAGAGTGGGATGAGATGAGTGTATTGGAATACATGGGTCTGGCCCTGCAATAAAATGCTTGCAAAAATTAACACGAGAATAACTGATTTATTACCTGTTTGACCTTAAAATAGGATATGGGCATTTGTTGGTGTTGTCTTTTTTTACTGTTGCTTTTAATTTTATAGTCATACTGGTACTTCATATAGGCAGCCACAATTGAGAAAACTTATTCTTTATTTTAAGCATTGCTTTTAACTCATGCCCTGTAGAAATGTTATGATTAGCAGATGAGTGTAATCTGCCATATTAATTTCATAACAATGAACTTTATAATTTATATATATGTACACTATATACTGATTTATGGAGAGCCTTACCTCTTTGTGCTGAAGAGAGTTCCAATTGGACTTTAACCATGACTTTTTTATTGTGATTCAAAGGGAAATTTCTTTTACCAAGGCCAAAATACTGATTACTGTAATTTCTCTGTCATATCAGTGAGATTCCAATCAGTCTATATATAAAAGTAAGTATTTAATGAGAAATAATATAAATTACTCTGAAGTGTTTGAGATTAATAACACAGAATTCATAAGAATTCATAAGAAATGTACTTAACAACTTACTGCATAGAAGAAGAATTCATCCATCTTCAAATCTGAATATTTACACTAGCACCATGCAGCATAAGTTCAAAGAGCTCTAAACACTTCCACACATCTGAAACTCCTACCCTGAACTTTTAAATATCTTAAAAATTTAAGGTGGATTCTGTTTAAAACAGATAGGTGAAACCAAGAATGTTGTACTTGCCAATATGGAATAAGAGCTTTACCTCTATTCTTGCTTGCACTAATAAATATTCTACTAAAAAAAATTCATTTTTTCTTCTCATGATCACTAAAAAGTCATGTAACATTTTGTAGGTTTGCTTGTCTCAAACTAAAGGGAATAAATGGACTAACCTCCATTGTATCTTGCTATTATTTAAATAAATATTATTTAAATAAATTGTTTGTTTTTTTTTTTTTAAGAAATATTATCCATTTCAAAAATGGAATAGAAGGACATATATAGATTGAACCAGTAAAGTCTGCCTTACAAATATTAAAATCATAAACAGAACATAGGCACTAGGCACTAAGAGATCTCATTTTCACACTAAGATTTTACTTCTCTCTTTCCTTGTTCTAGCCATTTCAAAATACAGTGGTGCATATCATTTTCTCGATCAGCTTGATGGTGCATTTACCTTTATGTGCAAGATAAATTTGATTTTTACCATTAAAACAATTTTTAAAAAGAGACTGCCTGGGAAGGGAGGGTGCCAAGAGGATGGCTCCAGGCTCTTCTCAGTAGTGCCAAGCAGACAGCAAGCAGAAGCTGATGTACCACTCGATGATTAAAAAAATCTTCTTTACTGTGCAAATGACCAAACACTGGAACAGGCTGCCCAGGGAGGCGGTGGAGTCTCCCTTACTGGAGATACTCAATAATCATTTGGACACAATCCTGTGCCCTGTGCTCTGGGATGATCCTGATTCAGCAGGGAGCCTGGACCATGATCCACTGTGGGTCTCCAACAACTCAACCCATTTGGTGAATCTATGAATTTTTATTTATTTGGGAATTTTTATTTATTTAAGGTGAGGAAAGATTCTTACCAAAATGATGTGCAGACTTGCCAAGAAGTTAAGCTGCAGTTCATAAACTTTTCCATATTTAAATTGCTAAGTAAGGACTGAAGAGAAACCTGTAGGTAGTAGATTGTATAAAATTCTTATATATTCTATTCTTAAGCTATTTTGAGTGTGAAAAAAAAAAAAAGACTGTCATGCTAGAAACAGCTGAAATGCATTTTCTGTCACAGGTATAGTGCTGGAGGGAGGCTGGGGGAGAAGTGGTATTTTTTTAAGATTTTTTTTTTAGGATTTTGACAGTGAGTAGTCCATTGGAACATCCTACTAGTCAAAACCAATTAATCTTGACAAAAATGTTGCTAGAGAGAGATAGTTTTGCTTCCTTCTATTGTAATTTTTGTATTTGAAAACTCCAATCAAACTCACTCAATTGGACTTTTCACAGTGGAAATTACCTTTACTTTTAATTTTTATATTACCCTTTACATTTTTAATAATATATTTGTGTATGCTAATTTTCTGAAAAATTACAACGTAGATATTTTCTTCATTATAAATATATGTAAATGTAGAATTTTCCTCAGGATAAATTCTGATCCATTCTGCCTACTGTGTAGGCAGAGGTCTGAGTGACATTAACTGGAGACGGGCCTTTAGGCCTGGGTTTGGACAACAGCAGAGGCCAGGATGTCTGTTTCCCTAGAAAACTGCAGTTTTTTCAAATTTAGATATTTGTATGTAGGGGCTGAGATCCTCAAGAGAATAATGTCAGCATATGGAATATGACAATATTCTCACTGGACCGTGATCTTTTGTCCAGCCTGACAGAAAGCACGACACATCTTTTTCCCCTCACAGCTTGATTTCTTTTGTAATACATTAGAGTTATGAATGGCAGAATGGGATGTTTGCCAAATCTTTTAAGGTAAAATTTGGCATGTATATTCACACAGACATATGCATACATATGTAAGTATGTAGATGCAGCGGTCATATTTTTTATCTCATTTTACCTTTTGATCACAGTCATCTAACAAACTATAGCTAATATGCTTGTTCTTCCTTTCATATCTATTAAATACAAATAAATATTGCTGTAAAATATAAGATATATCATAGTCATATTTTTAATCAAATGAAATAAATTTTTTAAAATTAAAAATTCACAGGGGAATTGTGCTTCATATATTATGGTTTTCTCTTACTTGTAGAAAAGGAGACTCAGGGGTGACCTTATAATGTGCTACAACCTGAAAAGAGGTTGTAGCAGGGTGGGGATCATCTACATCTTCCAGGCAACCAGCAATAGGCTGAGCAAACACAGCTCCAGCAGTGCCAGAGGAAGTTCAGGTTGGACATCAGCAGGAATTTCTTCACAGAAAGTTTTGTTAAACATTGGAATGAACTGCCCAGGACTATTCCTGGAGGTGTTCAGATAATGACTGGGTGTGGCACTTAGTGCCATGATCTAGTTTGACAAGGGGGTGTGATCAGTCAAAGGTTTGACTTGAAGATCTTAGAGGTCTTTTCCAACCTCTAAGATTCTGTGATTATGTGAATATCTAGAAATGTTAATGCTGCATTGCCAAATCACTTTGGTAGTTCTGAATAGTATGTACAAGGTGACTCTTCAGTGGAGAAGAAATCATAACCAGTTACTTGTGAGAATACTGTGATTTAATTTAACTTCATGACTCTTAGTCATATGGCTCTAAATTTGTTCTTAGGCTTTGGTTTAGTTATTACTTGCTTAGAAATTAAATGCTTGCAGATGCTTAAGTGGAGTCTGTTACATTGCATAGCTTGAAATACATATACTGCATATTGAGCTGTGATAATTAGGGAGCTATAGCTCTTTTAACCTCTTTTGAATGCTTATCCTTTACTGCTTGATTAAGAAAATTTTTCTTTCAAATATATTTCATAAGTTAATAGATGGAGACGTAGTGGATTTGCTCAAAATACAGCTTCCTCTTTAGAAGTAATTACTTTCTTACCATGTGGTCCAGATCTCTGTGCATAAGATGTTCATATACCTGCACTGTAGCCTTCTATTTGATTTAATCATAATAATTTTGTTTGTCTTCTTCAAACCAAAAGCTGCTGTTGGCTTCTGGTAGTAATGTGTATTGTGTTGGGCAAATATTTAAGTTAGATGTATTTTTCTTTTGCCAGCAAACAAGAGTTCAGATTTGTCTTTTCTCCTGCAGTTGAAGAGAGTGCTGAAGTAAATATCTTTACTAGTTTTTAATCAAATTCATGTAGAATTTACAAGTTCCTCATTATGAGGAGAATAGAGGTTTCATAATTTTACTATTTCCAGATTCTGGCATTTCTGGCACCACAATTTTCCATCTTCTGCTTCTCTGTCCAAGGAATGCTTTTCTTCTCAGTGCCATTTGGTATGTACAAAATTTTACTGAAACTCCTCAAAATTATTACAAGATATTTATGTAAAAAAAAAAAATCATGATTATCCCCTATTAACAGAGTTAGAATTGCACCAATTAGTCTTCAATGCTAAAGCTAATGTGCTGATATATTTTGTCAATCAAGAGTCCTGAGAAGTCCTTAGCACATGTGCTAAGATGCATGCAAATAATGACATTTATCCAGAATACTTCCCAAGAAACATCAGAGCTGATCTGCAAACAGGAATTAGACTTTTCTTTGAAGTTCAATAGCTATATATATTTATAAATTGACTTTTTACCTCTCATAAAGAAATTACTGGAGACAATTACAAAAAGAACGTATCTCAACTGGGTCCCACATTTTTAGGTACTTAGAATTGCTAGAGACTGGAATGTTAGACGTGAATGACTCAAAAGTTTGACTATTTGCAGAAGCAATGGGTGATTTCCTGAGGCCAGGTGTTCACCCTGCAGCCTAAAGGGAGTGGGAGAATTTTTGGATGTGTGGGGATAAAACCTCTGTCCTGTGTAAGAATAGCCCAGGTGCAGGGGGTGGGCATCCACGGCTGGATGATGACTGCAATAAACCAACTTTTGTTTAGGTAAGGCAGTTTAGCCCTGCAATTGATTGTGTTCTTGATAACCTGGGACAAACTGATGAATAAGTTGAGAGTATTCATCCCTTCTGATAAGGCATAACTCTCTCAACTACACTGGTGTGAGAAACAGCTATCATGTCTTAAAAGGTGTTATAAACCATCAAAGACCCCTGAAGCAGCCCCAGGCTCATTTCTTGGGCCTTCACCAGACAAGTGCACATGTGTTGCATCAGACAGTTTAAAACTCCCCCATGGGTGATGTACCTTAGGCCTACCCACCTGAAACCATTGAACTTTTTTTTTCAGGAGTTGCGCTAATGCCTGATGGATCAAGACTGCAGCTATCACTTTGACCAATGGACATCAAAATTTGAACAAGTCTCATCACTTGATCCGTGGATGATGACATCTTTCCTCTTTACTATTTACCCCTATCCTTTCTTCCTCTCTCTTTATTTTCCTTATATATTTTCCTGATTGATATTTTTATACTTTTATATTGTTATATTTCTCTAGAAAATAACCAAAATGGCTACATACTTCCTTTCTAAATTGCAACCAAATTGTTCTAAGATAAACCTGCCATATATACACTGGTCATTCAGTGTCGTTTCACTCTAAGCTGCCACAGGGGATCTATATTATCAATAACCTCAGTTACCCCTCCCTCAGGGGCACGTTATGACAAGGATAGATAAAGGAAAGTACCCAGTGGACCTGTACCCAAAGGACTATTATTGTGATTCTTTTTGGCAGAGAGCCTTGAATTTTTTTATGTCTTTGTGAATCTAAAAATTTTATTTTCCAGAGAAAATGATGCTTTTGATTATTTTTATGATTAGTCAATGATTTTCAGTCATAGATTTGCTGTTTGGGAAGAAGAGTGGCATATTCACTGGTATCATAATTGCAAATTGTTGTCTCTTTTTGGTATTTGTTAAATTGTTCTTGAAAAGAAATTAGTTTGTTGATAGCAGATATGTACATGCCTGCCCTAGAATTCTCCTTCAAATTCCACCTACCCCCAACAAAACCCCCAAATCTTTGTGCATTTCTGTGTCACATTTGAGAAAGAACAAAAGCTCTTAATTGCAGATCCTCTTGTAGACATCAAGATTAAAATATTTGGCTTTGTTGTGCTTCTCACTTGGAAATAAGTTAATTCTCAGATTGAAAAAAAATAGAGTGAGGAAATGTCAGAATGCAGAAAATAATCTTGAAGAGTTGATGGAAAAAATTAAGGAACTGAAAGCAGCTGAAACTACAAAAATACATATATCTTTATATTTATTAAAAAGAATAAAAGAGTAATAAAAGTAGAATCTTTTATTTTCTAACATTGACTCCAGAGATTTGTAAACTCATACATATTATATGATAATACAGATTTTATGCAAATGTTTTCCCTGCAATCTGAACAATAACAATAAATATTTTCTGGGCCAGTGTGAAATACCTGATGCTTGTGTAAGCACTTGCTCTATTCAGTTTTCTTTCAGACTCATAAGATTGGATCTGGTTTCTGTTACAACTTAATTTGAATAATTCACCTCAAATCCCCGGTCACAAATATTTCTGCAAACAGCACAGTATGCAGTGTGTGGTATGAATTTCAGTGAATTGAAATTCAGGCACTCTTTTCTTCCATAATAAGATCACAACTAAAACTACTTAATTTCCCAAGGAAAAGAAATCGTCAGGGAAATATTTGCATTTTACAGTTTATGTAAACTACTTTATGCCCCAGAGAAAATAGAGTACTCTTCTTCCCCACAAGTCTTTAAAATTCCAACATATAACCCTGTAATTTGAGAAAGAATAGATCATTGCCAATGATGATTCATAAGTGTATGTATCATTCAGCATCATAGCTCATCAAAATTTATTCCCCAATTTTACATGGAGTTGAAATTCATTTGCAGTCCTATATTTTCATGCTTAAAATTGTGTTTATCCTCTGTTTTTCATTAATATTTTGAAAGGAAAAATATGCACATCACTTTACATTATAGAAAACTTGCATAAGAAAGAATAGGATTGTTGGAATTGTAGTACATAATTGTTCTCATTTTACCAAAAAATAGAAAAAACTTGGAAAGGAAAGGATTGCAACCGTGTCCTGGGGAAAAAAAAAAAAAAAAAAAGAATAAACAATTGTAGTATATACTTACTGTTAAAGTACTTGATGTATTTATTAGGAAAAACTATGAATTTTTCTATTTTCTCTCTTTTTCTTCAGGTCAGTAACTTGATACATGTACTATATTAAAGCTTCTTCACAAATGGTATAATAAGATCGTACTAAACCCATACACAAAAAGGAGGAAAAAAAAAATGGCAAGGTTAATGAATTACATGATTGATGTAACATATCTCTGTGAGTAATCTATTTATTTGAAACAGGTTAAAACTTCTGCCACACTTCAAAAAACACAAATTTTTGAACGATACAAAATGCCTCATAT